>QVRM01006498.1:0-30222 GCA_003439945.1 Dermanyssus gallinae | reverse complement strand
GATTGATGCCGCATCGGAGCATTTTTGTCCACCTACTTCTAAAGAAGGCCGCCTTTATGAAGGTCAAATCTGCATTTTTGAGAGAACCAGCATTACGACGGTTATTCTCGTTATTTTGAAAAAGCTTCTATGACGCTATATGGACGACGACTTCGGGTCTAATATTTGTAGTCTAGCACATCTGTCGCGGTTCAATACAATACAATACAAATGTCTCCTTTATTTAAAAATTGAGTTGAACAAGGGAAATTAATTGCTTGCATTCGCGGGCAAGGCGAGCTATTCGCCAAACAAATGAGTGGTTAACGACTGCCACATTGGCTATCTCGTGCGGTTGAATGGAACCGCGACTTCGTAGGCTGTTTGATCGTACATGGTAAAACTTATTAATCTGATCATTGCGTATAAGATATTTAAAAACGCGGTAGTCAACACGACGCTGGTACTCCGCGACACTTGGGAGTACGACTCTGTCACGCGTCAAATTGCACCTTCTTCATGGGGAGCGTTTCGAGACCGAGTCACTGACTTTTACGGCAAAGGAACGTTCTGTCAGATAAGAGTGACACCAAGCCAGGATTCGAGGGCCAATTCCTAACGCCGCCATTTTAGATAAGAGAATCTTATGATGTACCCTGTCGAATGCTGGCGAAAAGTCAAAGTAGACCGTATGTATGGGGATGGCCCTGTTACGCGCAATAGCCCAATCATGGCAGACCTCGAGAAGCTGAGTTCCAGTAGAGCGCCCCTTTCTAAACCCATGCTGATGAGGGTCCAAGAGTTCAAATGCGTCGAGGTAGTTATAAATTTCATCGACGATAATTTTTGCCATGAGAAGGCACTGGTATAGAGCCTTGAGCTACCGGTCGGCAGTTTTCTGGAAGGGATCGCGGTGCCCGTCGGGTGTCAGGCTGCACTTCCTCTTTGTTTCACGCAGTTTCGTGTAGATAAGCTCAGGCGTGAATACGACGTCATTGAGGCAGGAATCTGTTGGCTTAGTAGGTACAAAGCTTGAGTCGCCAGGCTGTTTGTATACAGTTTCGAAATGACGTCTCAAAACTTCTGATTTATCAGCACCTTTCACAGCTATGTGGCCGTCACAGGTAAGGGGAGCTACACCTACCTGGAGATTTAGACGCTTCTTGGCGTAGCGAAAGAAACGCTCAGCGTCATTAGGATCCAGCTTGTCTTCTTCTATACGGCGTAAGCGAGATGATGCGCGACCTAGTTTGCGGGACAGTCGTATGTGTAATTCTTCAGAGAGTCCAGACAAATCACGGCTTAGACGAGCGGAAAGTCGAGCAATATACTCATCGATAGGGGATGATTGGGCACGATGTAGCGGCGAAAAACGATCAAGAAGGTCCAAAAATATATTCACAAAGGTTTCATATTGTTTGTTGGCGGAAGAACACATAGAGAGCATTTGGCACCAATCAATGGACATCAAATACGCGCCAATTGCGTCGTAGTTGGCCTTCAAGTAGTTAACCCTTGGTTGCAAGGGCATCAACGGCTTGCCTGAGACCAGTTCAAAATAAACAGCCATGTGATCAGACTTTACTGGCGAAGGGCGGACATCAATGTTAGCCACCAGATCCTCGTTATCAGTGAGGATGAGATCCAAAACATTGCCACTTCTTGGACGAGTTGGGCAGGTGACAAGCTGAGTAAGTCCAGCTTCAATGCAAAACGCCGTAAACAAATGCTCCTTGCTATCGGGTGGTCCAGTTAGGGTCAACGGTTTCCAGTCGATAGACGGAAGGTTCATATCCCCTAGCAGAAGAACGGGGTGGAGCGCAGTGTACAAACTTAAGGAATCGCAAGCTCCTCTCTTATTAAGAGATGCGGCATTAAAAAGTAGGTACTTGATGGGCTTGTTTGGGGTTGGATACGTAGTGTGAGAGTTTGTCCGGTCGAGGTACGAGATAACGTAGGGGGGTTGAGTAGGCGCCAGTCAGGGCGCACTTGGGAACTCATCAACTATTTCAATTTTCCCCCCTCGATCTCTAAAGTCCATTACTGTTGTTCAATGAGTCCATGCCGCATCACAAAATAGTTTGGGGTAGTCAATCTGTGACACAGTTATTATGAATGACGCATGAGTAGCGAATCTAGGCTGACCTTTACGTATCTTGAGAGGGCTGATAGAATGCGCTTTTAGATGTTCATTCATTCGGGCTGCCGTTACTGTCTTGTCTAGATTAATACAAAAACATCTTTGTGTTTCATTTGAAAACGAGCAACGGGCAACTGAGAAGCAGTTGATTGAGTCGGCCTATCTCTCTCTCTAATTGTTGCCGCTGCAGCTGGGACGACGAGGAGGATGCCGAATCGCCAACCCGAAGAAAGCGTCGGTTGCCTCTCTTACCGCTAGCCCCGCCCCAATTTGTCCCGCGTCTTGGGTAATTATGTGCACCAATCGCGGCGCCTATGCTGTTTTTCACTCCACTGAAGGACACCCTAGGCGCCGTACGTTGCGAAGAGGCTGAGCGAGAGGCAGAGCGTGAGAGGGAAGAGGGAGAGCGACGTGCACGTCGTCCACGCATGTGTACGTTGTCACGAGAAGCAGTCAACTTCTCCACTTTCTCTGTCAAATCACACACTTGACGTTCAAGCCGTGCATTCGACCTGCGAAGTGCACGCATGCCTTTGAGCAGAGCACGTCGGATCTCATCTGTTGACAGTTTGCCAGTGAGAGAATCTGCATTGTCAGCAGCGTCCATATGATTATCAATATCGCTGCTGCAAGGTTAGTACTTTCCATCAATGCTGAGTAGCAATCATTTTGTGGGCAAACTTCTTAAAGTTCACCTTACATCGACGGACTGACTGCAGTTTTCACCTATGTTTTCGCAGCACAATTACGATTCGCCTACATACCGTGCGTTAATACACGTCTTGTAATAGCTAATATAATAATATATTGAGGGATAATGTGGCACCCTCAGGTATCTTTAGCAGGGCTTCACAGGTTAAGCTAACGTTGGCTAAAACGTCTAGATCCAGCGGCGGCGGCGATTTTGTCTTCTGGCCTCTTGGATTCGATGTCTACGTTTTCGGCTTCGACTACAACCGCCGTTTTTGCAACGGGCACTTTCTACGCGTATCTGTATTGCCCTTTGATTGCGGCAAGCGGCTGGCCACAAAGGACATTTATGTTCATCCCCCTTGCTACGAGTGACGCCATCCTCTACCTTGACAATATTGTTATTGACAGTCCGTAGGGTAGCAGTCATGACTTGCCTAACGTAGCGTTTGCGGTTGCAATTCTATCAATTTTCGAATTTGATTGACATTGACGTCGACGTATTGGTGACATTCAGTGACTGTAAGGTTGTCGTCAGTTTTCGTGGTTATCGTCCTATCTATCTATTTAACATAATGAACCAATCGTTTGAAATCGATTGGTCATGTTGGGTAGCTTGAAGCCTCCCAATCGTGACGCAGGTGGTTATAAATGTACCCTACCTCATCGAACAGGTCATCGCCATAGACTCCAAGTATGGTTAGCATTTCGGCCTACCTGTCACAGGGCCCTACACGACGCACGAATATGAATGTCTTTCTTGGTCCTGAAGCTGACGCTCTATCACGGGTTTTTTCGAACTTTCTTCGAAAGGCGCGTTTGTGTACGGAGCTCTCACCGATAATGGAACCGACGCCCCACGAAGCTTTTAGCTTGGTCCCTCACCGGAACTAGTGACAGTAAAACCCTTCAAATTTGGGCTTTTCCATTAACAGCTCTTCATGCTTTGCTTTACTATGGAGCAATAGTGCGTACAGTGGCCAAGCGAAGACACTGTATGAATCAGTACTGTCTGATCTCCGAGCAGCAAGCCACACAAACCTCTCTTCTTTTGATTATGCGTTGTGGATCATACATATATTGTCTGCAAATATTGCACTTATGTGGCCTGCAGACCTCTTCATCCAAGCGAATGCGAAAATAACTTTAACTCCTCTGCTCTTCACCGTCACTGCTGGCATTAACAAATATTTATGAGAATAATGCTACCCCATCATTATAGCTACTCATTATTACTTTTCCTGTTGCTAGACTCAATACTGTAGCACTCGACGAGGCCGGATACGAGTCAACCGTTCTTGTTATTGCTGCTGTTGCTGTCGTTGCTGTTGTTGTTGTTGTTGCTGTTATCAATTTGTATTGTTGTTATGGCTGTGGCTTCTGCTGTTGTGATTGTTGTTGTTGCTGTTGCTGCTATGGCAATTGTAATTGTTGTCGCTGACGCTGTGGTTATGATTGGTGTTGTTGTCGTTGCTGCTGTTAATATTGTCGTTATGGTTGTTGTTGCTGTTTCTGTAGTATTATTAGTGTTGTTGTTATTGCTATGGCTGCTGCTGTTGTTGACAACGATAACAACAACAACAGCAACGACAATAAAGTCGACAACAAAATAACGACCAAGCGGTACGGCTGGCAGATGAGACAGAAGCAACGGTAGCAATGTGCCGTCATTGCACGGCCAAGAACGGAAATAAGATCTAGCCGATTGCTGGATAAAGTGTCATATCGTTCAAGCCGGCAAACGGCAAGCTGTATTCCTTTGAGATCATTGCTGGTTTCAGCACTTCAGCTACTTCAGTACTTTTACTACGTCTACTATGAAGCGCGAGTGTTGGTAGTGCCTAATTAACACTCATTGCATTGGAACGGCGAATGAAGCGAGGGAGCAGGAGGAAAGAAATTTCCGCCTATTACGTTTATGGTCGAACGCTGTTCCCATTGCGACGAGCCGCGGACGCACAGTATTCTGGATAACGGGCCTGACCAGTCACGTCAATGCAGTGCTAGACGTATAACGTCTGCTATCTGTTACTATGGACTATCGACTGCGAGAAGCAACATATTATTACTTGTAATAGTAATAAAACTAATAGCAACAACAACGACAACAACAACAACAGCAACAACAACGACAACAACAACAACAACAACAACAACAGCAACAGCAACAACAACAACAACGACAACGACAACAACAACAACAACAACGACGACAACGTACCCTTTAGGGTGTTTCACGCTCCAGTGCCTCAAGCGGTTCGTCAGCACAGGTGGACATGAGCCGTGCCTGCTTTTTTCGGTACCACCACACACGTATTTCCGGACGCAGAATGCAATTTCTGCTGGTCATGTCTTTATCTCCGTTGTTGTGGTTACTGTTGAGATTCTTGTTTTCGGTGGTGATACTGCTACAATTGCTGTTACTACAGTTGTTGTTGTTGTTGTTGTTGTTACTGTTGCTGCTGCTGCTGCTCTGCTGTTTCGTTGTCGCGCCTTTTGTTGCTGTTGTTGATGACGTTGCTTTTGTTGCTGTTATCGTTCATATTGTTGTTATTGTTGTTGTGTGTTATTGTCATTACCGTCGTCTTCGTCGTCAATGGTACAAGTTCTTCTACTGGTTCCCTTGTCGCTGCTGTCGCCGTCGTCGTCGTTGTTGTTGTTGTTGTTGTTGTTGTTGTTGTTGTTGTTGTTGTTGTTGTTGTTGTTGTTGTTGTTGTTGTTGTTGTTGTTGTTGTTGTTGTTGCCGTCGTTGTCGTTGTTATTGTTGTTGTTACTGCTGTCGTGTCTAGGTATGTCCGACTCCCAAAATACAATCTTCGAGCAGAGACAGCAAACTAGCAGACCTGACTGACTGACGAACAGACAGACAGATAGTCGGTCTGGCAGTCCGTCGCCAGCTGACACTTGAAATCGCTATAACGGCATATATCTCGCCATAGAAAGACACAATCCTGGCAAGCACAATCCGTGACTTGCGCTGCCGTCAACGCGACAACGGTGGCTGCAGCATCAAAGTCATCTGTAGTAGTAGTAGTAGTAGCTAAAGAAGTGCGGAGCAAAAACGATTCCAGTGAGCGGGGTGAGAGTCGATATGCATGCCGAACACGCCGATACAACATTGCCCCTCTGACACGACCTCTGACCGTCACGTTGTCGGTTCGCTAGCTTTTCCGCTTTTATTGGAGGTTGGGTTAATAATACCTACGTATTCGATGATTTGCTACGGCGAGACGGCCAGTCCTGTCAATCAAGGTTATTGTTGTTGTTGTTGTTGTTGTTGCTATCTTCGTCGTTTTCGTTGCTGATCCGATGGTGGCGTAGTTCGATACGATGTTTTTAACAGACGACATTCCTGTGCTTCGTGGCGAAAGCTTCGACTGGGTTTTTTTCTCTAATTTTTCGATTTCTGTTGCTGACATATTGTATTATACTTATTGTTTATTTCGCAATAGCGTTGCATTTCAAGATGGTACATAATTACAATATAGTCGTCATGCTATGCAATTTGAACGCATTACCGACCGGGGTTCTACCGGGCGAACCCGTGCAAGGGACATATTGTATCAATGGTAGTAAGGCGTAAGACGTTGCTTGGACTCCGGCCGGCAGTCACTAAGCGCCCGCAACGCAGAGTGGTCCCTCAACATCACAAACATTATCTGTACGATTGAAACCCCAACTTGGCCCATGCCCAAAGACTGTTCACTTCAACTGTTGGTCTCTTGAATATGACCCTCTACAAGGCCTCTATGAGGGAGGTTGGGAAAGATCGAGATGCGTCGAGAAGGCGCTGTATTAGGCCTGCCGCTTCGGCAGTTATAGAAGAAATGTCTGTGTGGCAGAATTGTAGTACCTTGCGAACTAACGTCGATTTTCACCGGTGGTGTGTCCACTACCAGGCTACAATTGTCGATTGTGAGTACCACGCTGACCAGCGATGCGTGACTGTGGTTGCGTCTTACGGCCTGTGAAGTGCCACGATTGTTACGGTGGACATTCTCTGGAAGGCTTCCATCGCCCCTCTGCTTCCTAGTGGAACTCTCCGTAAATAGACAATAGCACAACTTGTAATACTTGTAGTGTTTATTCAACAGAAATATGCTTAATACGTTAACTATCTGACTCATTGATATATATATATATATATATATATTATATATGTGTGTGGCATCTTAACTTCCACTCTTCAAAATATGTTTTAAGCGCATTTTTCAAAAGTTGGTTACTTTCTCTATAGTCTCGAAACGAAAACCCTTCAAATTTGTTATCTGTGAGAACAGGAAAAAGTTGCACGCATCGATGTCCGACGAATAGATTACTGAAAATATAGAAATCGCATTTTTCATCAAATAATCTGAAATCGGTAACGATGAGTGTGCCGATACGCTGTTGTGGTGAAAGATCCAAGAGTTGTTTGCTCAAAGTTGAGATATATTGCGTCGGACGTTCTGTCGCAATCTTCCAAAATTTTCGCGGTAGTTCATTAACAAAGAATCTTAAAATTTTCCTCCCAAGGGGGAGGAGAAAACTTTCTTTGTGGTCGAAAAGCAGTCGAAAGAACCTTGGTGTTGTATCTGCTTTGTCTGAATTTCTTCTATTGACTCTTATACCTCCTGAAGCACTTAAGAGTCATCTGCTGCCGCCGGAAGGTTTGATTCAAACATTTCCTAACCGGCGTTTATTTGCTGAAAATTAAACATTTTGGAACGAAATTTACTGCCAGATTTCTGACGCATAAAATATCGGCCAAAACTGTTACAACTGGTCCATACAATACCTCAAATTCCTCAGCAATCTCCCTAATAGTAACTCGGGGTTCAACGGTCCTACATATACAGTGTTTCGGGATACTGCTTGATTACCATAAGCACTTCCTATCACTTTAGAACATATGACTTTAATTTTTTAAGATATAACGTCATGCATGCTACTTAATTTTCGGCTTTTCAAACATCGCCGAACCTCGTTTACTTCACTTCTTTGAGCTAAGCTGAAAAAACTGCTTTTACTGATTGGTGCAAACTCTGGCCTATGTGTAGCTGATAAAAAACCCTTCTAAGCAGAACAAACCAGAAGAACTTGTCGGTATAGTGCTTACAATTCAAAGTACTGGAACTTGTCGATCCACCCTCATATATAAACACATGCCATTTCCAGCAATGTTGACTCGAGCTGTAAGTATAAACATAGGTGTCCTGATACTGTTAATAATAATAATAATAATAATAATAATATATTGTTATTATTGACATTATGCACTGTTTCTGAGTTTTCTATTAAATTCTATATACTCGTATTTACATAAGTATTCAATTTGCGCATATGAACAAATATAAATATTTACTATTCTTACATTTTATATATGTATATACTACTATTCTTACATTTACTATTCTTACATTATATATATATATATATATATATATATATATATATATATATATATTCGTATTTATTTATTTCATTATAATTTAGAAGAATATATAAAATGCTTCACGGCGTTGCTGCTCGTCGACCTAGTTGCTCCTTCTGCGCGCCGTAGTCGCTCTATCGCTCATGCCCGTGAGGAAGTCCTGCCCGCCCCCTGGCACGAAGATCCGGGTCCATCCAGTCTCTCATAGTTCCGAGCACTGAGGTCGCGTTACCTCTTTGGATCTCCAGGGACAGTCGCTGGGAGAAGAAGGCGTGCGCCCTCTTGTCCATTGTCGCCTGCCGTAATGCGTCGCCAACCCGAGAGATCAATGTTACCGTGAGGGGCCCAGGGCCACCCATCGTCTCGAACGCGAATGGCGAAAAGTGGTGCGCCCGACTTAGGTCCGCATACTTTCTCATCTTTGAGGTCTCAGCTCGCGTAACGGCAGTCCCCGGGCGGGACGCGCCGGGACCGACAAGGGAAGGGGTCAGAGAGTCGGTCACCGTCGCATCCCACACCAGGGAACGACCCTTATAGAAGGGTATCAAAGTCATACCGTCGGGGCGCTTACCGTCGTCTCTTGAAAGCCCAGGTGGTTCCAGGACGCACGGAATCCCCGCCCTCCGCAGCGATCTTGCAAGCATTTCATTGAGGGCAGTGTGTCTTGGGCGCCGGCCCGCTGCGTGAGCGCAAGACAGGCCGTGTCTGGCGAGTCGCCCAACGGGCTCGCCACAAGAGCATCTGTGTGGCTCAACCAAATCAGCCCCCAATCTAAGGCCAACGCATATCCGGGTGGATTGGTCATCAAGGCGGGTACCCAGTGAGTCAGCGGGTAGTGCATGCAACCAGTCGCTTGCTCCTGGGCGAGCGACAGCTAAAAGGCGTGCCTTGTCCTGGTCATCCCTGCATTCTTCAAGCAGCGAACTAAGCGAAGCTTCGTGAGCCTTCTCGGCCCAGGCCCTCTGGCAGGCTAGTCTATCGGGACCAGGCGATGAAGCTTGAAGTCCAGTCGCTATATCGTCACGAGCCGCCTCGAACATTGCCTGAGCCGCCGGCGGGAGCAGGCGCTGGACATTATCCGACGTAGCATGCATCGAGGCAGCCACGGCCGGGCCCGCCAAGGATCGAGCTGAGGGGAGACCAAGGCCGCCCATGGACGTGGGGAGGGCCGCCTGGCGCACCTCTCGTGGTCGTAAGTTTAGACTCAGCACTGTCTGTAGGGCCTCCACCACCTGGTCGTCGAATGGTTGGAGAAGATGGTTCAAATCGCCTGAGCAGTCTATGGACCGTAAAATATGTACGATGCGGCACGCGGAGAACGACGAGCGAAGCAGGTAGAGTCCCTGGTGGGCTCCAACAAGCGGTAGACGTTCCTGCATCGCCCACAATCTGTTCATCAAGGGGTCGAGTTGTCCCGGCAGCGCAGAGGGCAGAACCGGTGCGCCAAGAAGGTTTATTTCGTGGTCAGCCACGACTCTACACCCCGGTAGCAGATCGAGCAAGGCCCTCAATGAGGGATCGTCTGGGTCTGTCCCCGGAGCGAACACCTCGCATTTGGCCGTGTTCAGCACCAGGCCACTGACTGCCTCGAAAGCAAGGACTCTGCGCACCTCATCGAGCAAGTCCACCATCGGTCCACCAAGTGTGCCATCGTCTAGGTACCAAGCGTTGAATGGCACTTGAACGGAGTTAACCAGCTCACGTATCCCCAGGCTGAATAGGGCCGGTCCCAAGGGGTCCCCCTGCTGTATGCCCGATGCCGAAAATAACGTCTCGGCGCCAAACAACAGGACGGATGGCTCTTTGTACGCGTGTTCTACTAAGGTGAAGAGTTCCGGGACTGTATCCCGAACCGCACGAAGGAGGTGATCCCTACGGATGGTGTTGAATGCATTGCAAAAATCCAACTTCAGGAGTGCCGTACCGGGGGGACTTGATTGCATAAAGGCTCTTGCTGCATGTACGACAGTCTCCGTTCCGCCCGCCATGCCAAATCCCAGCTGGTGCGGGCCAAGTTGTTCCATAATAAGTTCTTTGGCCTCGCGGCAGGCTATCTTTGCTGCGATCCTCCGTAACGTAAGAGAGCAGGCAATGGGGCGAATTGATGCGTCTTTTTTGCGCAGTGCGAATAGGTTGGCACCGAACACGATCGCCCTGATCTCAGCCGGCAGTCGGCCCCATCTCAGGACGTTCATCACTCTGGCGAGTGATGCGGCCAGTCTCCCGGCCACCGGTCCGATCCCGGGGGAAAGGAGATCCTTTAGATGGCGCGGGCGGAGACCGTCAGGACCAGCGGACGAACTGGCCGGAAAGCCGGCTACAGCTCCCAAGACGTCATCGACTGAGGTTTGATGCTGCGACATCGAGTCAGGAGGGGCAGGAAAAGCCAAGTGCGGCGGAGCAGGTGGGTGCTTGGTGGCAAGCAAAGCTAGGACTCCGTCCCCCGAGGCAAATGAGTCGGTAGAGCATAATAGTCGGGCCGCCCCGGAAACGTCTCCCTCAGATAGCTTGCTCGAAACGCGGCGTGCCGAAGTCCTCAGGCGAGTCGCACGGGTCCGTTCTGGCTCTTCTAATACCTCCTACGCGATACTCAAAACGCCAGCCATCGCGAAATGCACGGAGGTTCGATCGGACAGTCGCTGCCAAAGAGATTGACGTCAAGGTGCGAAGTGGCAGTTGAAGTACCACATAAGCGAATGACAGGAGCGACTCCCACGAGGGGAGGTCGTTGTTGGCCGCCACAAGGTCGAGGACGTCGCAAAGGACCTCGGCAACCAAAGGCCTCACCGCCCGGGGAACCACGCGCATCACCCTTGATTGTTGGATCGCAATGCTGAGCCTGTCGACCAGCGGCTGTCTCGGCTGCGACGGGAGTGTTGGCGCGGAGGATACAGTCGGAGACGGTGCGGCAGTCGGAGACGGTGCGGCAGTCGCAGACGTGGAACGGCATCTAGCTTGATGAATGGGGAGACCGCGGCGGGTGAAGTCCCGGCCGCATCTGGGACAAGTAACCCTTATAGAGGGGTTATCTGCTACTGGAGCGCTCTGGGGAGGGGGATAGGAAGCTGAGCCAGGGTCCGTCATTGGGAAGTGGGTGCGGGGGACACCAGACCTTGCAGCAACGGTGCCAGAGCTAGCAGCGGACGCAGTGCGTTAACGATGCCACGAAGCGTGTCGGCTAGCTTCGGGTTGGTACGTGCGAGCAGTGATGCGGCCTTGGACAAACAACCAAGGTCAAAGTCGTCTGTCGACTTAGGCAAGCGCGACCGAACGCGGGGGACGGCGCGACCGAACGCGGGGGACGGCGCGACCCGCGCGGGACGGATCTACTCGTAACCAATTGGCGACGGCGCTTGGGAGGGCGGTGAGCAGCGTCCATTACTCGTTTCACTTGTTTAGGGGGCTCCATTTCAGTAGATGGCGGCGTCTTCGAACGGAGCAAAGATTTCCGGGGGGCAGGGATCGGCCGGAAGGGGGGGAGCACGACCTCGACGGGCGCTGCCGAAGCTTCCGGGGCCACGCCTGAAGAGACTGGAATCACCAAACGGCGTACCGCCGCCGCGTAGGTCCCAGGTGCCGATTCGCGTGGTCCAGGGAGTACGGGGTCCGGGGCGGTGACCAGGGTGGCTGCCGGCGCCGACAACTGCGCATGTTGGAGCATACGCGACCCAAGCAGGCCTTGCTTTTCTCGCGAGCTAACGCGAATACGGGGCAAGACGAGTCCCCTCTAGGGTGAGGGCCCCTGCAGTCAACGCAGCGAGCGCGATTTCGACATGATGCGGCAAGATGGTCGTGCGCTCCACATCTCCTGCATGCACGGGCGCGAGTGCAACGAGTTGCCGTGTGGCCAATACGTTGGCAATTGAAGCAAACAATCGGCGACGATGCTTCGACCGTTACATCGTGATCCCTCCACACAATAAAGACCTTACTAGGTGGTGTCCTTTTAAACAAAACGTGTATCCTGCTAGACGGCACTCGGATGTTCTGCTTATCTTTCCACCCAGGCCTCGTGTCCCTCCTTATTTTTACCGCGCCGTACGAGGCGAGCTCGGATAGAAGACACTCGTCAGAGAAGGCCGGGTTGACGTCTTTGATAACGCCCCAAAACTGATCCATTGAGGAACATAGACCCACGACCGTCACGCCTCCTAATACCTTGAGTGACACCAACTCACTTGCGGCCGAGATAGTGGGCACCGTGGCCGTTATCCCTTTGGGACCCCCTCCCAACGTTGCCGCCGGCACAAGGTCATGGAGCGCCTTGAACACTTTCAACAGTTGTTCAGCCGAAAATTCCGGGCGCTGGCTTTGCTGCTGCTTGTTGGGGGCTTCGGGCGGCAAAGCCGACAAATCCTGTGGCAGAAATCGCACTGTATAAATTGGACCGGCGCCACTGTCAACCGATTCACGGAAACGCGAGAGTTCCGCTTCAGCTTTAAGCACCCGTCTAGCCGACTTCTTGTTCATAATTGTCACAAAGCCGTCGTCATTCGCCGTATCGCCGGCGCTCCGAGAAACCCTCGCACTATTAGAAGAGTCCTCCGTGTCTGAGGCAGCACGGGCCCGTTTGACAGCTGGCTTTTGCGCAGCTGAGACACCTGGTGCGGTCTCAGTAGCCACTGTCTCCGCCGTCGTTGTGTCGTTGTCAGCTGGGCGAGGCTGTTCTATCGGTCGAACAGCAGCATCGCTTGCACCATAGACGGTCGCCGACGTCGCAGGCGACGTGCAGCGCACGTCGGGCGTAGGTGCATCGGACAACAATTCTAAACGTGACCGCATCGTGCGGCAACCCTCTACCGCCATGGCAGACAACGCCGCCAGCGCAGCGGACGATGTCGGCGTAGCAGACGCCAGTTCGAGTGGATACTCGCGCAAACCGCTGCTCTCGCCGTCCGCATCCGCATCGCCGTCCATCAGCGCGTTTGGTCGGAAACACCAAAACGGCTAAAAAACACGAAGAAACTCGGAAAAAATGGGAAAAGCACACCGCACCAGGCACTTGAGAACGAGAAGGAGCACTCACACGAAACTTGTCGAAACGAGGTAGGATCACCAAAACGAAGCGAAAATTCACAGAGCTCTTACGGAACACGACCGTTTGTCGCCGTAGCAGACGCGCAAAAAAATTCTTACATTTTGCTATTTTATAACTGATTACGTACCCTAATTTTATAACCTTGTTCATAAATCGTTCATAAACTTTCATAAATCAGTCCAAGTCCAATCCAATTCATGAGTTGGTGTTTCAATAAACGATTTTCCTTATCTGGATGGCATAGCCTTTCTGTACCGCTTTATATATATATATAATTTTGTATGAATTATTTAGTTATCTACCTTTGCATAATACAGTGAAGCATACTAAAATAATCTGCGCATTTAGGTTAAACTCATGTCAAAAGTAAACTTATCCGTGTATGTGCAGATAATCGCATGCTGCACTTTGCTTCCCAGCGTACTGTGCTAATGTATAAAGCTCTGGAACTAGCTTAGATATTTGATGCTAATTCTAATCTGAAGTGAACGTGGCTGAAAACCTTGACCGAAGCGGTCATATTGCTCAGTCAGTCAAGTCCTTACTGATCTTAACTTTGTCAATACAATTTGTTATGCTATACGCGTGTTATCTCCCGGTAAAGGCACCCAGTGCGTTGAACCAAAGCACGGCACTTGGAAGTTACACCAGAATCTCAATTTTTTTGAGGTTGGAGATTTTTTCTTCATACTGCTGTCCATTTTCTTCCAGCCTTTAACTTGCGACTACAGCAACACAATTTCTCTTTGTCAGCGCAGAACAAGTGTGAACATACCCACTTAAGCCAGCCCATTTGGTTGTCGAGCGAATGTATTCATCGCAAACTGTCGCCTTTATTCTGTAACACGTTCTTTACTTACATCTCCTAGCACATGATACTAAAACGTCTTTATGTAATATATATAAATATAGCAGCAGCTAAATTAGAATAAAAGAATAACTGGTGTTTAAATGCTGTATACAAATTTAAGCAGCCATTTAAATTAACTTTTTGCACGCACCGTGAGGTAGGAATATTCCTTGCGAACGTATTTATTCATATTAGCCGCCGTTTGCTTGAATAGCCGCGTCAGTACGAGATGTAAACCGTTTATCGCTTACATTATGCAACACATGCCTACAAAGATTTGCCTTGTCCTAAAATAGGGACATCTTTTAAATCATGAGCAGCTCAGCAGTAATTTTGCCTAATCGCCCTCAGAAAGATTATGTCTGACTTTATGGTACAAGACCAATACCTGAGGTTCTTGTGAATTATCGATCATTTCTCTCATGTAAAGGTATTTATTTATTCTAAACAAGCACTTATGATAATTAATACAACTTTCTACGGAATCTTCGAAAGCTCTTCGGCTGACAGCCGCAGCGTTGTCGCGCTGAACCTCGATCGATATGCGCTGCAACAGGTATTTGCTAGCGTGGGGGTCCCGAACTGCAGCAATGACTCTCCGGCCCAGTTCCTTAATAAATGTCATAGACTCCAGTCCGATCGGGCCGAAATGCTCTCTATAGCGATTGACTGAACTATGAATTGTGACGCAAATATCTTGTATTTTATCATTTTGGTTGTCGGCAAGTTGAACACCGGCATCCACCTAACGGCTTGTGCTTTAAACGTAGCTTCTGGTCAGTGTACATGATACCCGTAACATTTACATCTCCTTGTAACATTTCAACACTGGTGTGAGAAATTTCCGTCTGGTCTCAGCACGTTATTAAGGCTGAGACAATGTGTGCTTACCCGCGCCGCGGTACAGGTTGTATGGGTGGGGTGCGCAAGCTTTTTTCCCCTAACCGCAAGCCGAAAACTATGCGGAGTGTGTTGTTGCCCAGCATCGTTTTTAGTTGCAGCAAGGGGAGGGCCTAAGATACTTGCCACATATTTGTTGAAAGCACCCTTCTAAATGGGCGAAAAAAAATAGCAAGAGCTGCCTGCGTTGATTGGACGATCTAATTGTTGGTCGAGGGGACCCCGATTGGACCCCCATTGCGATGACTAGCTCCTTTACTGGGGACAACGAGCCCAGGTAGCACGGTAGGGCAATACCGACCGCTCTGCCTACCCCCAACACACCAGCACCAACGGGGGAAGCGCAGCTTGAGTCCAAGACAAATCGTTTAACTTAATGCTTCCCTCAGGATACTTCATCAAACTGCTGTTGTAGGTCATGTTTACTAGAGGCTGGCGAACAACGGAGTTGATACAATATGCGGCGCACGAACAGCGAAAACTATTGTTGACCTTTGCTGAAATGTCTTAGACGCAGTTACTCGGCCAATCTTCTATTTTGCTTGAAACATGTTCTCGTGAGAAACCAGACGCATGACCGCATACTGGATACGTTCAGTCAGCCCTCGAAGGTGTAATTCAATTACAATGAAATGTATGTATAATATGTATATATATATATATTTTTTAGTAGTGTTTGTAGTAACTGTAGCAGTAGTATTGTTCGTAGTAGTGATGTAAGATGGTAGCTCGTTCCTATTTGTTGCTTCAAACGTACTCCTCTTTGAGTATCGTTTTTTCTCTCTGTTTTTGTTTAGACATGCTTTCATGCGCGCACGCGCTCGAGACCTTCGATCGTCTCTTCTTATGACGCCAAGTGGTGTTTTTCGGCTGTGAGAATTCGCTCGTCTTTTGAGGAAAGAGTTCATTGCAGCGGATTTGTCACAGCGGATCAAATCGAATGAACACCAACGACCAAACAGCTAACCAAGAAGCCTGTTCAATGACCGGCCCGAAGGGTAAATGCTGGGTTCGCGTTGGCGGTGGCGAGGACAATGACAACAACAACACAACAGCAACAACACAACAACAACAGCAACGACACAACCGCAACAACAACGCAACAACAACCGCAGCAACAACAACAAGGGACAAGTCAACGACGACAGCTATGATTGGACAGCTATGACTAATTGAGGGTGACTTTACGACGGGCCGATGGGCGGCCATCTTGAAGTTATCGCAGCCGTCGCCACCGCCTGTCCCCGTGGTCAGCAGTACTGCAGCAACAGCCGCTGCAGTCTGTGGTGTTGTCTCATTTTTCATTGTTTCTCCCCTCCTTCTCTCTCTCTCCTGGTATCGTCATCGAACGTCCACCGAACGCGCTTGTCCCCCCGGGACGTCGCGTTGTTTCAGCGGGCCTCCCCATACCCCTTCGTCCTTCTGAGAGACGGACCCCCGAACACCAAGAGATACAAAAGCGTCTTTCTCAAGGCGCTTCAACGACAACCACAACAACAACAACAACCACAACAACAACAATCATAGGGTCCGCTGTTATAGCAGCGACCGCCGCCGCCGCAGCCGCTACTACTGGAACAGCCATGTCCGATTCATGCCGTTCCACCTGCTTGTGCATACACTGATGCTCCTGTTGACGTTGAGGTTTCGGCAATAGGAGCCACGTGCGTCATTCCGCACCTCGTAAATGGACACGATAGTAGATGGATAAATGAACACGACCGCAGGGCTCGTTTCTAGCAGACGAATGAACAGTCCCCAATCTAGTCTGCCATGCCGGCTGGCCCCGTTGACGCTGGGGCTGGGCTAAGCTGGTATTCCCGCCACTAATTTATGCAGTGAATACTAATCGCCATAGCAGTAGTAGTAGTAGTAGTCGTCGTCGTAGTAGTAGTAATTATGGTGGCACCATGATAATAAATCATTCACAGTTTTTATTTATACAACTTTGTTATGTTAGAAACATCTTGGAGTCAGCAATTGGCTCCGCGTGAACGTGTAGTCAGAGCGGGTTCTTTTTATTCCGGGATTAGCCCAGCTCAACAATGGGCTCCGAACAGATGCTGCGTTTGCTCGTTGAATGTCGAGCAAATTCCGATGCTCTAGAGTCTCCCGTCGAAAGGTTAAAGCTGCTTTTACCCACAAGCTTTATCAGTTTAAGTGTAAGAGAGCCTGGTCCTCCCATTGTGTCGAAAGTCAACGGACAAAATTCGTGCGGATAGCCAACGCCAAAGTTTTTTTCTGCATTTGTTAGCCTCTGTTAACCTGGAAGCATGTCCTGCTCGGTTCACACCTGCACCGGCCATCGAAGAAGCTAATATGCCGGTTACAGTTGCAACACAAACAAACATGCGGTCACGCTCAAAGGCGGTCAGAGTAAGGCACTATGACAGTGAGAATGTACTTTCAAAATGTGAATTGCCAGGACATTTTTTAAGTGTACGAGCTTTAATTACCTAAGGAACTAGCGATACGTCACGCCCGTTTGAGTTCGTCAACGGGTTGTTTACTTGGCGGATGTCCAAATGGGTGCATGCAAATCCATTCAAATTGTACCCGCCGATTTGGCCATTAACAACGCTTTCTGCAGGAGTTCTTGCATGTCGGAAGCATTACATATTTGATTACGCTAAATAGTACCACGTACCGATTTTATCATACAACATAAAGTTGGGCTTATATGATAATAGGTTACGTTATGTAATAAGGACAAACACTACAGGCGTTCCTGCTTACCTCGCACAAAGCCGGTGACAACAGCAAGACTGAATTTCTCCTCGCCATCTTTTTTCTCTGTTTTTTGTTCCTCTATTTCTTATACTTATGATTTTTTTCTTTTCTTACGTTTATACCTATTCTATTTATCTGAATGTTTATTCTTCTTCTTCTAAGTTTTCTCGTTCTTGCTCGTCGGTTCTTTCCTTTTCTCTTATCTTTCTTATTAATCTTCTTCATTTTCGTTTTTTTTAATAGATTTTTCTACCAGTGTTTTTTTCTCCTTCGTCTTCTTCCATTTTTTGTTTATTCATTATTTTGTTTTTTTTCTTTGTGTTTTTTTCTTTGATTTTTTTTAATTTTTATTTGTTTCTTTATTTCTCTTCTTTATTTGATTTGTCCGTTGTCTTCCGCTCTCCTGTTCATCTATCTTAATATATATATATATATATATATATATATATATATATATAGTACACCGGGTTGAAACCTCTTAACGAGGTATATGTGATCCTCCGGCAGGTGGTTCTGCGTATAATTGAGCCTACTTATTTGAATTGTTGGCTAGTAGGAGACTACTATATGCCACAACTTTGTCCTAACCCTTTCAACCATCTTTAGCGTGCGCATGCTGGACGTATTCGGTTATTTTTCCAGCAGAAAAATCGTATAGCAGGGCAATGCTTAGCCCACGCAAGGTGGACGAACGGATTCTACACTCGCCTACTTTAGAATCAGGATTCGATACTACGCATGGCAAAGTTTGTTAGAACCGAGCGTTAGCCGCTCAAGGCACCACTACGCGCCCACCCGATATATAAATATTAATATAAAAATGTTCATATCTAAGTGCATTTATGTTCATATTATATTAGGTTGATGCTAAGAATCTTGCCACTCTTTTCTAAAGCGAAAACACAAATTGGCAAGCATACGAGGGTTAAGTTAGTCATCAATATACATTTTTTAGGCGTTCGTGATCGTAGGGTCGTGATGATGATGATGGTGAACAGTTGCCCCTTTCATGTTACGCGTTTGCGTAATTTTTCCTGAATTTGCTGGATTTGTTTGCAGAAATAATCCGTGTTGATCGTCTGGTTTCTCCTTCTCAGAAGTTCAAAGCTAACAGGACCTCTAATATTCTTTCAGCACAACGCAACATAACTTTTTTAGAATGTTTGTACTGACTCCAGAAGCTGCCTGCGACCCTAAACGAGAATCTTTGCCTGTTGACATTCTCGTAGAAGAGCTACTTTTCATCGCAGGTTACAAAACGATCAAAAACGAAGCTTGATGGTGTCGATTTAGAAGGTGAATGCAGACGCGTTCTTTAATGTTCTTTAATTTGTTGGGGTTACTCAGATTGTGGCAAATACACTTTCAGAACTTGGAAGTCATTCGCAGTTCTTTAAGCGTCCTGGCAATGGTTGCTTGGTTAACTTCAAGTTATTGCGCGACTTTTCCAATAGTGACTATTAGATTTTATCGCATCTTAAGCGCAGGACGTCTTCCTTGCGCAAAAAGGGCCGACACTTCTTCACCTATGCACTATTGCTCCGTATTCTCAGCAAGCAAAGCTTTTGGCGCCAAAGTAAAGTCCACCGACAGATGCAGTAAAAACTTCTTTATCATAAACGTATCACCCTTTCTTGAGCTTGCACAACTATAACTATATTGATCTGATGTTCCAGAAAAACATCAAGTGAGAAATGCATATTAAACATACTTCTACCGTACCTTTAAACATATTGTACTTTTGACAAAGCTTATTATACCAGAAGTGCTGTGAGCAATGTTGTAACACGCCTATATACAAATCTTGTGACAACTATATTTGATGCTTAATTATCGCCTAGTAAACATAAATGCCAAGTTTCCTCATCTGTTTAGATGTGTATTAGAGTGATCTAGTAAGAAATGCAAAACCAAACTTAAACAACTGATTTGTTTAATTTCGCCGGATAGGTTAAAAACATGTGCATTTGGATGAGTCATTCAGCACAATTAAAACCTTGAAAATCTAATAAACACCGTTATGTAATATGTAGGATATTAACAGACTCACAAGAGCGAGCAGACACGGGCGATAGCCTTTTCTGCAAAATGTTATAATCTGCAAAATAATTGTTACAATTGTTGAAAATGTGCAATTATGAAAATTTTAAGCTCACTAAGGAATCATTAAATCTAGATAAATTTGCCGTCCATACGGCCCCAGGACAATTTTAATTATGATATTTCCGCAACCTTCATATTCGCCGGACCCGGTCCCGTGCGACTTCTTCCACTTTCCACGGATAAAAAAAAATTGTAGGGACAACGTTTCGGGACCAAAGAAAAGTTGAATTGATTTGCAAGAGCAACTCAATCCGATTCCAAAAAACGCGTTGAAAAATGTTTCGAATAGTGCAAACGGGGCCAATTTGCCAAATTGGAAAAAAACGGGGTCGAATCTGCGACTTTTAATGCCATAGTCACCGGCCATCTGGTCCACACTTTTTCGTCGGTTGTGTATGTGTGTATACTCGTGCGTACATATATCGAGATGTGCTCAGTAAAAGTTAATTTATAACCGGAACATGATTTGCTATTAATTTGCTTAAGATAGCCTTACAGCGCGCGTGGCGTGTGTAAATATACATATATGGTACGACAGGTGGTATACGCATGCGTTTGAGGCGCCTGGGGTCTTCTACAGCACGTGCAGATAGGAGGTCTCAAGACAGACGAAGACAAATAATAATAATAATAATAATAATAATAATAATAACATCAACAACAACAATAGTACAAGCAAATAATCCGCACACCGATATGTCGGAAATTAGGTTGCTGTCTTATGATGTTAATCAATACGGCGCCGCGCATTATATATCTTTCTATACGTCTATCGATACCGGTTACACAGCGCTAACAGTCGTGAGATAAACGGCACCGGTCAGCGGCCGCCCGGTCTATATATATATATATATATATATATATACTCAAATTGTCCTGGGTGACCGTGAACACACATTCAAGCACCGTGAACTTCGTGTGGTCATCGGTAATGAGCTCTTTGATGAACGTAGCGTATTTACCCCGGTCAGCTCGCGCTGTCCAATCACGCGTATCGTTTAAATATATATATATATATATATAAACCCCCATACTCGTCGGGGTGCCTGGTGGGGTGCCTTATGGTTGTATGCGGGGGGATCCGAATTCAATTAATCCGCGCACACAATATCGAGCGACAGGTAAGCAAGAGTGAGAAGCAATAATCGGGATAAGATGTAGCAGTACAGGAAAATAAACAGTACAACGACGAAAACGCAGAATCATGTAGATACGACTTGATGTTCTACATGGTTGACAAACGAATCTACGAGTAGAGAAAGATGTTCACTAAAACGAAAAAAAATGCCAATAAAAAGGCAAGAGAAGAATACATTGTAATGTTCGAAAGGAGGTGGCGAAAGTGTAAAATATGTCAAGATACGATGGAAGGAAAATACGTGTAAGATGCAGGAGATGACGAAGAACATATACATCTATATAATATATACATAGATAGATAAATGTATAGGTGGACGAATCAATCGGCTGCCGCACTATATGGGAATGGCGAGCAGCTCTGCCGCGGCCGCGATGTGAGAGCCAAACAAAGCTGGGGGAGGAAGGCTCTAACGTCATGTGACGGCAGCGGCAAAACGGAGGGCCTTCACGTGCGCGTCGATCCGGATAAACAAACAAGCAACACCGGTGGACAATGAAGCCGTCAATCAAAGCAAACATTGGACAAAGAACACTTGTAGTAACACTTGCCTTTATTATTATTATTATTATTATTATTATTTCCTAATCGTACTAGCAGGACTCGCAGCAGTGTGTGTATATTCGTATATACAACGAAACCCACATTAAGTATATAAATCAATATATATATATATATATATATATATATATATTATAATATATATATACAGGGTATCTAAAACCAATTTGGCCAGACCTAAGAGGATTTTAGATTTTGTTAAATAATTTTTCCATAGAAACATTTTTCCAAGATAACTGGTCGAATACATTTTAATTAGTAATATGTGTTATACCTGTGCGGCTGCCAGATATCACTTTATAATATGTGTGGTTGCAACAAGTTGTCCAATAGATAAACTAAACATGCCGATATGTTCTGCCAAATCTGAAAGATATTCAATTACGGTTGGCAAGCGGACAGCAAATAGTTAATGATCAAATATCGACTATATTTTTTTTCTAAGATTTCGCACCTAATGCCTTAAAACTTTTTTACTACGTTCACTAAGTACATACATTCAGAAAAATCCGCATTTAATGGGGGATCTTTTTAATAAATAAAATCGATTGTAATTCAATTCATTATATGATCACCTTGCGCCGTTTTACCCGTCCTGACGTCGGATTCACGTAGAGCTCCATGTTAACAGAAGCTGACGTTAGCAGCTGATGTATCGTCTGTACGTGACGGTTTTCAATGTGGTCATAGTCTGGGTTTCTTTTTCTGCATCCGTACCGGCGTCAGCGAGCTCAAGCTTTGTGATTACACTGCACGTGTTGAACACTGTGAATGTATGCATGACATCGGGATAGTTTTTTTTTTGATTTTTCGTAAGGCAATTGCCTGTGTACGGTTTTTTCATGTTCAAGCTTCCCTTTAAATGTACTGTATATTTCTGAAGAAGACCTTTCCGGAACTGCTAGCAGGTGCTACAAAAACATTGGTGCCCGAGGATGTGGTTACAGCACGATGGCACGATGCGGTGCGGTTGCACCAGCGCCCAACGGCGGTGCAATATATATATATATATATATATATATATATAATACGTTTATATAATATGTGCAAACACGCGTACCCATGACGGCGGCTGACTGCCCTGTGTGGTTGTTGTTGTATACAGGCGTGAACGCAGCTCGATCTTGGTGAATGGTCAACTTAAATGAGAAATAGTCCGTCCGCTCACCTCCTTGAAGAAACGTCGTAAGTCGGACCAGGCTGGGGCGCAGCTAGCGCCCCGGGGCGACGAAAGTATATCGATTGTATCCTATTGCTGGTCCCAGTGTTATTATTGCTGTAATGTTTTTTGCTGCTGCTGCTGTTGTTGTTGTTGCTGTCGTCGTCGTCACACCCCCATAGACAAAGTGCAGCGGCTCCGGAGAAGATACTTCTTGCCACGTTGGTGGTTGAAAATTAGCCATCCCGTTTCGAATTTAGGCCGCGCCTTTCTATTTACATTACCGATAATTCATTACTCAGCCAGGTGGAATGTATTCACGTGACAGCTGGCTTAACAGTCTTTGAGTGTCGCGTCGTTTTGTTCGCGACGGTTGCGTTACATTTTGAACGATTTCGTCCAACAAGCGTCCGTGAACACCGCATTGTGCGCATGGTGCGTGGCGACATGTTGCGTCCAATTTTTGCGCAGCAGATTTGAATCATTCAATCAATTAGTGTCAAATGTGATAATTCATGTCATCAGTTCGATCGTCTATCGATTTGTCTATTTGTTGATGGCGTCGCCCATCGTCGGGGTTTTATCGACGCCGGATCAAAGCAAAATCCCTTTATGAAGGTGTAGCGTGCCCTCTCTCTGCTCACAACGGGCATCATAGTCAAAGATCGATCGATCTTTGCGCTTCGATTCCACCTCACCGAGGCACACGTAGCTTACGTAACTTTTGCAGGCAATCTATTGTTTCTGATTTCCTGTTAACGGACGTTTATTAAATCCTCATTAACTAACGCTACGGAATACGTCTTTCAATCGTTGGTAAGTTGGTCATTCGACTAGCCACTGCACTAACAAAAACATCATACATTCGCACCATACATTTATGGTGACGTAAAAACCGTCGTTGTGTTGTTATTCTTTTAACTAGCTTCGATTTGGGTGAAACACGGCTTCTTGTGACGTCGATTGGCGAAATGTTCGTACAAAGTGCGATAATGCGAAAGCAGCTGCACGCACGGTGGCCAACTGCAATTTTCGTGGGCCTTAACATCAAAGCTTAGCTTTAATTGTTTTAAATTCCTCTCTTTCACACCTTCGTTCAGGAATACATTTACCGCTTTAGGCAGGAATTTCGCTGCATATATATATATATGTATATATATATTGAAAAAAAAAATATATATATATATATAAATATTTATTTTGTTATTCAGTTTATTATAAGTAATTTGCATGTCGTCTAATTCAGTGTTCAAACTAAGCAGGTAAGTCACACGTTCCTGCAGTGATTGTGCGTCGGCTGACGGACATCGTGTCAAGTGGTAGCGGTTGATGCTAAATTCGCCACAAAATTTGCACACATATTCATCAATTTAATAACACGTTTTTTTCAGACATGTATACTGGTGATAACCGTGCCAGGCTATCCTATACAACCGTGTCTGATTTGTTTAAAGAGCTTTTTTCACTGATATGTGGAATGGTCCCTAATATGGTATATATATATATATATATATATATATAAAGCTGATATTTCAAAGTGTGAAGAATAAATGTCTAAGCCATCAAAGAAGCTAAACAAATATTATTTTGCGTCTTTATTTGCGTTTTAGAGAGGCAGATAAGAATCGTAGCTGCGCATTGTAACGGGCTAGGACAGTACAAGTACATATGCATTCACCAGGCAAATCAATACCTTATCTGCTCTGTACGGACGACGACCTTAAGAGTCATAGAAAACGACATCGGAAGTCAAAAATATGACATTGCAGTGTGCTAACAGATCAGAAATTAGGGAACAAGTTAGGTGCCTGCTCATATTATGAAGGCTCTAATTACGTATTGCGTTGAGCAGCACGCAACGCCTAATCGTAGTCCCTGAGCCAAATAACCAGCCTAAGTTGTTCGTGTAGAGTATGACTAGTATAGTCTAATATGGATTGGTTTAACAAATTCATAATACAGTTTTACAGTGACAGTTGACGTATTTTTACTGACAAGATAGACACCTGTGCATTAGGAAGGTCAAACAACCATCTCGTCCAGATTGTCAACTATCTCGTCTGACAAGGGAAGCCGAGTAGACAGATTAAGATGCCTTGTGACTGCCAGGTACAATAGAGGGTGTACAGAGTCGGTCCAGACTTCGCTCGACGGCAACTAGGTTAGGTTGTTCCATTGGCCTCCGTCGTCTATGAGTTCTATTGGCGTCCGAACGTATGACAGTTCCGCTGAACGTAAGACCCATACGAATTTATCGTCAACAGCCGCGTGTAAAAGCTTATCGCTCGCACTTCATGCAAAAATTTGTGCAGATCCCAGGGTTCCTACCGACCCACCGCAGTCATAGGTACACAATTGCACTACTTAAGTTCCGAGTGTGCAGCGATTCAACAACAAACTTAAGCATTTTTGGTCATCCGCGGCCGGGATTAATGTTTGAAAAAGAGTTTGACATGCCTCTGCGGGTTGTTGATCCTGCCCGATTTTGCAAAAGAAGAGTCGTTTGCCGTGACGATGTCTTCTGACGCTCAAGCATAATTTGAGAGCAACTGATAACCGCAATATCTAGACCTCCCAATTGTCTGTTTTGCATGGGAAACGAGGCCCGGCGTTAGCTGTTAACGGTAAACTCTAAGTTCAAAAAAGTACATGCTCTTGGTTTAGGCTGCACCAAGTTAAAACAAATTGGTGATTCGCGAAATCGAAGTGAATAAGTGGAGCAGAAAAAGATAATTTTAAATTTAGAAATGCTTCTCAAAACGCTAACACCTAGCTTTTATTCCAAGCATTATTTATTTCACTTAACACATGTCTAAGGTAGAACATATGTGTTTTTTGTTTCGGTTTATTTGTCTGTGCAATACTAATACTGATACTAGTAAAATACCAATAATAATTATCACAATGATAGGAATGATAATCTTGGCATTGTGTCGAAATGTGTCGGGAGCGCATCCGTTTATATGATATTCATAAAACCTCGAATACTAGACCGTGTTACGGTTTCGTTACTTGAGAGAGCATAAATTAGCACATAACAACCTAGAATTGCCTGGGGTTGCCTTCTAGCTGACTCACCCCTACTCACCTGTCGAGAGTGCGCGCTGCCTCGTGCAGTTTCCCGCAGGCAACGTTTACAGCACTAGCGTGAAGAAATGGCAGCAAGAGCTTTCTCGACACGGGAGATGAGAAGAGACGCGCACGGAAGGGAGCAAACTGTCGGAATCGCAACATTGTCCCACGGCGAATGGATGTATTTATATTCTCTGCAGAGTAGCCGGTTTGCATGACGCCGACTATCGTTGCAGGTGTGCTGTAGATGCCTACGAGACCTTCGCTGGAAAGCTTGGCAAACACACTAGAATCGAATACTAAAAAGCTAATTACTAAATGCTTGATTCTAAGTGCTAAGGTATCAGTAAATGAGCGCGTGGAAGTTGTGCAACGTGTATGCACCCATGTATATACGAGCTATATCACACAATCAGTAGATGCTATAAAACTTATATATATATATATATATATATATATAATAGTAGCTACCGGTTGTGTGATATACTACACCTGCAATAACGGTCACCTTGTATAAGGCTCCTAAAGCCACGAATATTACAGGAATGCTCTTACGAGTGTTGTTGTATTAGATAAGTTCATATCGTGTTGTACATGTCTATACTGCGATGTTGTTGACCTCTACCTTTCAAAGGTGAATAAAGTAGTGACCTGATTTGAATATTCGGCACACTCAGAACGCTGAAAAGGAAATTCATTTTGTTACGTCAGTTACTGATTTCTAGAAGCCTTGAAACGTTTCAAGCTCCAAAAGGCTCAGTAATAATACCGGTAAACGTCTGACGAAAATTAATACATATCTTGTCCCACCTAAGAAAGAGAGCTCGCAGTTAAGTGTTAACCCGCATGTAGCCTCGCTGGGGTTGTTGTACGTTCATCGATGTTTACTTTGCACATTTTCAGCTTGTGTGTCATTGCGACCCAATTTAGCAAATGTTATTTCCAGGCAGATTTTTGCAAAGAGAGCATGCTAAAATGATCCAGAAGTCGTACGAAGCGCAATGCTAGGTTTACCACGGGGAAGACTGGCTTCATATTTACCAGGCTAGCTCGCATTCGCTACAGACAATTTCCACAGAGTTAGAATTACCTTATATTCACAAATTAGGACACGCACAATAACTAGAAACAATGGACTGTGCAAATATGAGTCAAAATTAAGAGTGGCTGGTGCCCGAAGTATATTTGGTCTGGGAATATGGTCTCAACCAAATTGGAAAGGTTAAAGCTGCAACATAGTCGGAACTGCCGCAAAAGATTGGCTGCGCTAGCCTTTAAGATATCATAAAATAAAATATGGCAGTAATAACGGCAAGATCGCACAAGTGGGCTGGAGATCCATATAAAACCTGTTGTGCAGTTTGATCACGCTCTAAACCTGTCCTAAGATACATGCGTCGTTCATCGCTTAACTACACGGCCGTGGCCACTGTGATTACGTTACAACCGTTTTGGCGTTGCATCGATCACTAATATTATACAAAAGCACATTTTGCAACTACCATAATAGCATTACACTATTGCTTTTCTGAGCGCCTGGAGTTTTGATTACGAACGGAGTCGTAACAACCTTATACCCACGCATGTGCGTGTGAAGACACCTGGTATGCTCCTCTAGGAGAAATACGAGCCATGGCGGGCGCTGGTCGCACATAATCTGCATAAGGGCTATTTATTTCCTTGACAACAAGCTTGCTAAGGGCCGAGCTGCATAGCACAATTCCATGGTCTCTGGAAGATGGTTCGTTTCCGTTCGGCAGTGTTTGTGGCAACCAACGTCTGACCTTCTGATAAGGAGAAGGACCCTTGTCAGAAAAAAAATCATCTGTCCTTTTCTCGGCAACAAAATGCATATAATTTGCTCCTAGTGGTACAAAGTGCGAAACATATGCATTATGCACTGCTATGACATGCAAATAGCCTGATGATTACAAGGTGCAGAGCGTCAACATAGCACTTTGAGCCGGCTGAACTCCTAAAAACGAATCAGTTGGCGCCAAAACTGTAGCCTATTGCTTTGCTTATTCGCACAACTGAGCAGATTGTTAACTGTTTTTCTTTTTTATGCTCCCCTGTATGCTGCCAGTAATTTCCCGACTTAAAGGTTATATTAAATTGTTGAAAAAAAACACAGCTTCCATACCATTGCCTGGACAAGAAAGCTGAATAACGAATGGTAGTACACATTGTCAGGTACTGCCACTCAATATCAACGCGCCTCGGTCACCCAAGCATGTCACCTAAGCTTTCACTTCCCATACTGGTCGGACACACCGTGGCCTGTGGTACATACAACTTCGGCGACTATTATTACTATCGCTAGTAGCAAATAATTGTGGAATGGAAAATGTCCGAAAAAGGAAAATGACTTATGAGCAGGTTGGCACTCTGCTGCGACACAACTGCCCCGACAACCAGAATAACAATGACAAACCCCACCACCAACAACAACAATAACAGTCATAATAGTAATAGTAACGCAACAACAGCAACAACAACAACAACAATAACCAACACCACAACAGCAAAAACAACAATAGCAGCAGCAACAACAACAACAACCGAATAAGTGGATACGCCCATCAAGCACCTTGGCCGTTGGTTGGGCAGTGGTGCACAGAGCATATCTTCTGCATTGGTCCGAGCCAAATTTTCCTAGCAGTCATTGCACTACAGAGTTACTGCGATGATCATCTTTATTATTGTAATGCAGTCATTGGGCTTACTATTGTTCTCATTACGATTTATGTAGATACTGATGCTATCCCACTCAACTCACCCAATAGCGTTAAAGTCAACCGTTATGACACTGAGGGGAGTGCACTGGGTTTGATCACCGAAGATCTGAGTTAGACTGGTGACGTCTGTATATTCTTCTGTTGTTCGCCAGGTAGGACACAGGTAGGTGGAGGGGATGCGGATTATTAGTGCAACTTACGGGGGTAAAAAAAAAGCCAAAACCACCAAAGAGCTTTCTGTTCTCAAGCAACTTACTGAAGCAACCCCCGTATGCTCGACGTCGCTGTTTATATGCGCGGCTATAGATTTTTCAAATTCATCCGGTTAGGCTGTTGTTGCGGCTGCTATTGATTTTACGTGGCCCAGTCCAGTCTAAGATTCACTACCCATCGCAGATTTTTACAATGGCGTGTTGTATTCAAGTGAAACCGTTTGCTTACTGTAATGATGATTGCACTCGTAGCTTTTCTATACTTGACCGACAAACAGTAATTCTTGTACGTATGTTTTTTTTTGTCAATGGATGGGGGGAGATGTCATATTTAGAAGCGGTAATAAAATAGCTAATTTTTGTTATGCCAATACGGCTGGGTGGGCACCAAATTTTTTTTAATTGCTTTTGCACGAAAACATGTTTAATGGAAAATGTATCAGCGTGTTTCGCAGAAAATCTACTTCACTTAAGAGATATTTCATGGGACCAACAAAATAGTAATAATTGTCGTATTTGAGTCGAGTTGATTAACTGTTTTAAACACCGATATGTTTTATGTCTAATCATTATCTTTACGTTTTATTCAGTTTCTTGAAAATGTTGCTACTACGCTCATAAAGCAAGCACATTCAGGAAATACTCGTTGGAAAACACCTCTCGTAGCAATCATTTTAGTACTAAATTCATTTGGGTTCAATTCGTGATATGATTTTCGTAAGTCGTTTTCCTATGCCCCCAAATGTCAGGTTTCCATAGAGCCCCATGTTAACCCCCGAGGTGGGGTAGTCACCGGCTGACGTACGGCCTGTAATTGGTGGCTGCTAACGGCTCTACCTTTGTTAGCACCTGGGGACCTTTTCTCATCCAACTGCACATTTTGTGAAGCAATGTCTGACCGACCACAATTGGCCGAGGGAAGTATGATCCCCTCAAGGGCCCGGCCAAACTGAGTTTGGGCACCTTGTATATATCCCAAAAATATATGTATACATAGAAAGAAAGGCAGAGAGATAATGCCAAATGACATTCCCGAAAGACTGTGTTCAACAAACATTTCGGTTGTGCTTGCCCGTTGTTGCTTTCAACGACGCTTCGAGGCGTCCAGCGTTGTCAGTTCGTCAGCGAGCTATCACGCGATCGATGTACATACATTAATCACCTTCCTACCGGCTATCAGAGCCAATCAAGACCAAGATCGATGATTGATCAGAGACGAGATTTGTGTCGTCTTCGGCACCCCATCCCCCCCCCCCCCCCCCGTCGCTCCCCACAGGCGATGACAGGCGATCAGAAGAGCGGCAGAATGAAGCCAAATGAAGCCATTATTACTGGCAGGCGGGGCCGGGCGCCACGGCGCTCAGTCACGGCGACAGTCATTGCTCTCTCGCTCGGCTGCCGCCACTGTGCTAGAATTGCCACGCAATTGGCACACGCAATTGCCTGAGCATGCTGAAACACTCCAGTGCCAGCGCAGAATAGGTCGACGCAGGAAAAAA
>QVRM01006497.1:0-43233 GCA_003439945.1 Dermanyssus gallinae | reverse complement strand
TTTAGTGATCCTCTTTGTTTGTTCTCCTCTTCCAAAGACCACTTGGAATTTACCAAGTGGTCTTTGGAAGTCTTTGGAATACCACTGGAAATTTACTATACTGATGTATATCATTTTACAATAGAATTCTGCAATAGGTGTGGTACACACTTAGCTATGTTACGTGAAACACGAGTTTATATGGTGAGGTTTTAAAATTAAAAAAATGTATGTTGAAACTCCGAACAACTTTTTTTTTCTTGTAGTAACCACACAACTCCTACCACGCCAATCGGAACGCGATACCTCGCGATTCCCGTTACATTTCAGCATATACTCTTACACCCGGAGATGGCTCGACCCACGCCAGAGCAGGGGCATTCACCGCTGCAACATACAGCAGAGCTGGCGGGAAGTCTACTTAGTTTTGCCAAGGCAGCAGGCGTCCCGAACGATACTACCGGGGCGACTAGGCACGGGACACTAACCGATCGGCCCGTCACCTTCTCCGTAGGTAAATAGCCTTAACAGCCCTCGAATGGGCCACGACAATATGAGAATGAGTATTTATTGCCACATAATCTGTATTGTATGCCTCCCATGCCCACAAAGGGGACCTCGGAATGTTACTATAGAGAGTTTACACATCTGACTAACTTTCTATTGGCGCGTAAGTGTACCCACAGCACGCCTAACTTGCTCGCTACGAGCATCAACGCTGGTAAGAGTCGAGTTACTCCTGCGCTACGTCGATTTTTCTACGTGCACCGAGTTTCGTTTTATACAGTAAGCATCGCGAGAATCGCTAGTGATTAAGAGTTTATTTTAATTTCATGCAAAAACAAATGTGCTACACCTTCAGCTACGTTTGAGTTTTACCAGACCAATCGCAGCAGAATAAGCAAAATAACGACAAAAAAATGCGACAAAGATGTCCATTGAAAAATGTGCCTGGCCTATATTACGCAACTCAGTCGTACACTTATCAAATGAAAACGTTTTTAAAGACATTGTGTTTTACTTTTTAGAGTAATAATTGTGTATTCAAATGTAAGACTTCTTTTTGAGAGTGTATAATCGACAAGGAGTACATACATATATATAATATACATGCTACCCTTCTATTCTCCAATTCAATTTATTTTATTCACACTGTCTGTGTAACACTTTATCTAGTTAAAATAGGAGTACATAAGTGTACTCCGTGTTGTTCAAGAAGGTCCCCTCAGCTTACTCTAAGTTTCTCGAGGTGATTTAGAGACTGCGGGTATACAAGTTTGGGCATGGTACAGATCACAGGGGCTTTCGCAATATTACAGATACATGGCTCGTCTGGTCGTAAAACGACTCCGTTCGACAGACCACATGATGATAGCCGTGGGTTGAGAATTTGACCACCACGTGCCTGTTCGCCCGATCCGGATTCTTCCATGTGTCGTCTGTCATTGCCGGCAAAGTGAAGAACTGTAGGCTCACGTCGCTGATCTCTTCCCTTTCTTGTTCATGAGGTTCACAATACCCGTCGTCTCTTCAAGCTTAAAGTTTTGTTGGATCTCTTCCACGAATCGCCTTTGTCCCGTCAGGAGGTTGACCATACGATTTCGCGTATTTGTGTGGACGGCCCAGAACTCTTTTCAGGAACGTCGATTTGGCTCTGGTCGAGTGTCCGGAGGTCTCGCTCGCTAAGATGCTCCCAGAATCAACTCGACTCCATAGGCAGCGCATGGGGCTTAGCTTGAGCATGAAGAGTTTAGAGGCGGTTTCCAACGAAAGGCGATACGGGTCCGATTTCGATGGAGGCCACCAGAGTTTCCTGTAATCGCTCCTCTATGTGTCGAAAGAACGACGATCCATTCGTCGTAAACACGATCTCAAGGTACGTAAAGTTGTTTACGAACTTTATGGGACTTCCGTTCACCTGAATCCGGTCGCTGGCCTCCCTCCCCGTCGGAATTTCAGAGCCTCGGTTTTCGAAACATTTAATGGTCAGACTTACGGCGGCTCGCGTACTTCTCCAGTGTTTCTTGCCGCTTGAGACAAAATGGAAACAGCTGGTACTGTAGGCGCATACGTCGTCGGCGTACATAAGATCTCCACAAGAGGGGTGCTTCGTTGATAGGAACGACGGCAAGTCATTTATAAGAACAGAAAATAGCAAGGGTAAGAGATTATCGCCCTGGGCAAAGCCCGTGGGTGCTCGATTGGCTTCCCTAATAGCCACGCCATCATCAAATAGAATCGCGTTTTTCTGTAAGATATCACCGATCAGGCCGAGAATCTTCGTCGGTTACAACACCACTTGAGGCAAGCTTTCAATAACGATTGATCTTGAGCCGGTGGCAAATGCGCTCTTGAAAGTCGACGAGGAGTGCGAAGAGTGGCTGGCGGGTATTTCCTGAGAACTCTCTCGACCTTGTCTTGGTATATTCTTCAGGCTGTTGCGTAGATCTTTCAGCTCTAAACCATGTTACTCGTCAAGGGATTACGCTGCAGGCCTCGAGGAACGGGTTGAGTCGGCGTGTGAGGAGATTGGGCAGAAGTTTATAAACGCACGACTTTGTGGCGATTCCCCCGCCAGGACTTTCGGGTCGGACGGCAGCCTTTCCCTTTCGGGATGAGAATCAGGAGACAATCTCGCCAGTTCTTCGGAATCTCTCCTCTTCTCAGACACTCGTTGAACAGGGCGTCCAGAGGGGCAGGAGTTTCCGTCGCGCCGCTGATGAATTCGTTGTAGACCTCGTCCATTCCACATGCTTTTCGTCGGCGGGGGAGGTTGGTTGCTGCCTCGAAGACCTCGGCAATTGTGAAGTCTGAAGTCGGATATCTCCGCTCTTTGCAATCCAATCCGGCCACTCTGTGTTGACCTGGGGAATGCTTGTTGGGATCGTATCCTCCGCGGCGAGGATACTCTTGAAGTGATTCTGGAGAGTTTCCTTCTGTACGGGACACGCCGTTTCTTCTCGCTCTTGATCCTCGAGCCAGATATACGGATGTTCTCGGCCTCATTATCTGCATGTATTAGATGTCGTAAATAATAACTGTAACGATTGTAGGTAGAATATGACTACTATAATAGACTACTATTATGACTACTATATTAGAGAGATGTAGCAACTTGGCCGTAAACATTTCTTAGCCATCATTGTCTCACAAACAACACATGTGAGCGTTGAATTTCCTTAGTTGCAGGTTTCGGGCTTGTACCGGCATTTGGATTTTCGCCTAAAACCGTGACTGTATACGAACCTGCCCTTTGCGTGCCATGGCCGCTGGACCTTCACGAGCAATATAATTTTGGTTACGAACCTATCGCCCGCTTCCATGGAGGCCGCTCTAATCTTCAACGCGACACCAGAAACGTACGCTCTATAGTAGAAGTGTTTTATATGCACATTCAGCGACAGGCGCTGTCTGAGAAAAATCACCCGCTCGTTTGTCTCCGCTGGCTAGAATCAGGCGTTTCCCGAACTTTTGTAGCAAATTTCGAGTGGATGGACCGGGCCCGCCAAGGGTCTTGAAGGCAAGGGGATAAAAACCTGTACGGGCACCCGATGTTCTGGTACTTTCTAACCTTGCCTGCCTCGGCGAGAGCCGAAGCATGACTAGCCCGGGACGCGCCAGCACTGAATATTATTAATATATTATAAATGTGCTATTTATTTATATAACTTTTGCTATGTTATTATTATTATACGGTTCTATTTTAGAAAAATAATCATTATTTATCGTGTTGATTTGCAGTCCAGACTGCCAGACGGCAAAGAGAAAATGGTGGCTGCCGTATGTTGTGGCCTGTATTCGCGGGGTGGGTGGCCCTCGCTGCTGCGTCAGTCTTCTGGCCGCCGCTTTGTTTCTCGGCGCTGGTATCCTCGTTCAGGGGCCCGTGAAATGCTGGAAGCTTGATGAAGAGAAAAAGCCTAGCACTTCCCGACGACATTCCGACAGATGTAAGTTCATTAGTGAAGGTTCTCTCTACCCACGTAGCTCTATGATGCAACATTTAAGACAATCCACGGCAGTAGACCGATAGTTAAAGGTCAGGCTAGAGAGCCATAGCGGGAAATTGAAAAACTCCGTTAAGTATCGTCGTATATATATGTATGTATTATATATATAATATATATATATATATTATATATATATAGTATGTAGTATATATTATATATATATATATATGTATGTATATATATATATATATATCTATAACTATATTATATATATATAATCTATATAGATATACTATATATATATATATATATATGAATCTCGTTTATATTATAAAGGAATTGTCATCTGAGTCTGAAGAGGATCTGCGCAGAGAACAACGGAGGCGCGCGCTGAGGGCTAGGCTACCGGCCGGATACCTGTGTATTTTAGAATACACAAAGGAGACCTTGATAATCTTGGCGTCACTATACCCGACTAGGCGCTCGCAAAAATTCAAGAGCAAATAGACGAGCAGTCATCGACTTCGAGCAGCGAGAGTAGTTCTGACGAGCTCCCTTCTGCTGTAGGAAGCACATCGTGGTCTACTGTCTCATCAAGGTCCACGTCCCCTGAGCAGGAAGTACAAAAGAACGAACCAGCGACAGAGCTCTTACAGTCGCACACGTTGTCTCCAGTTCTCGGATCCTGTGGGCAGGAAAAAACATTAACTCCCGATCAGAACGAAGATGGTATGTTTTCATTAATTCTTAAGTATGGAAACATTTATAGATGCTGTTTTAGATGGGACTATTAAATGGAAGTAGCGCACGCAATAATTACAACACTATCTCATAAACAATATTAAGCAATGACGGTACATCCTATGGTTCCACTATACCAATGGGGGCGTAACAACACCTTAGGCCGTAAGTTCCCCGATCGTCTTACTTTTAGACGAGCACTTTAAATGCTTACATACTGGCTATTTAGTGAGACATGTTCAAATTGAAAGAAATACATTTTATTATATTGTCATGCTCTTTTTTCTCATTTTATGTTGGAGGCCATTTTTTACTTATACCGATTAGGTAGTAAGCCGTGCTTGCCACCAGCTCCGGCGTTTCTATTTTTCTTTATTTTGAATGCTCTGTTGATTACGAATTTCTTATTTTTGGGTGTTATCTGCTGGCCGTGTTTTTGGCCGTCTCCCTACCGTTGAGTCTTTTCTGTGTGGATTTGCGCTCCATGAGGCAGCAAACATGTCGACCTCTGTTGCAGTTTAGTTGCACCGGTTTATTTGCTTGTATTATATTTAAAACATTTACTTCGCTTTGTGACGAGTTCATATGGCTATAATAATACAGCCTTGATATCGCACTTCCAGTGAATATAATATGTACATATTATATTTTATTGTTTTATGCTAGGAGAAAGATCAAATGGCAGTTGCCCCCCAGATGATTTTGAGGACGAGTTGATGAAAGAAGGAGTGCCTAACATCAGAGAAGCAAAACATTGCGAAGTGCGTATTAACGCAAACAGTTCAAGGTATGAGAATATTCAATCTACTCGTTCGTATTGTCATAACGCCGTGTTTGCAAATATGCATATAGGTTCATCTGAGGCCATCTTAATATCCGAGACAATTTACTTGTTTAGACAAGTGGTTTTTGTGTAAGGCAGGTTCTTGTCACAACAAGAACAAAACATGAGATCCAAAACATTTAAGTGGTATTGTGACGAGTTCATGTGGAGATATATATACACGCTAGGTTTATTTATTTATAATTAACTTTTATATAACGATGAGACAGTCTAGTCGCTTTCCGTCGCTTCTCAGGAGGCCGGTTGACTCTCGAATGCACGGCAAGAGCTGATCTCAAGGTTCGGGCAGTAATCTCACTAATCCCGCCGTGAATGCATTGTCTAATCTCCTTCTTTCAGACTAGGTGGTTTGGATTTTTTTTAAACATTTTGACTTAAGAAACCCCAAGGTAAGATGTCGTAAGGCGTTAAATTCTGCCCACCAAACGAGATTTTACGCAGCCAAGTGGCACGTGGCGTCGTCCTGTGTGAATCTAACGTTTTTTTTGCCTACTATCCATTTAAAGAAGCGAGAAGACTGGGTTATCATGCCTTGGGCTCATCATTGACTGTTTGTGCATTCCCGGCAGCGTCTTAAAAAGTGCTTTCTATCAACCGCGTCTTAAAAGAAAACGATTTTACCTGTGTTCTCACTCCATATGAAACCAAAATTAAATATATATATATATATATATATATATATATATATATATACATACATATATATCAGATGCGCTCGCTGTGCATTATGCCACAAAGCGTGTTGTTGGTATTGATTATTTTACTTTTAGAGTATTAATTACCATAGTATTATTATTTGTATTATTTACAAACATCTTTGTCTGTAGTGCATTTATACACCTTTCATTGGATTATCACATTGGTTATATTACTACTTAATTATATACTGGGGTGGTTTAGCGGGGCGTTTTCCCATGGTTCTTTACAATCTATGTCATTTCCCTAGCCTGCGTTTGGTTTCATTTATCCCTTTCCATATTGGTTTATCACCGAAACCCAATGCCTCGGCCAAGGGCACTGATCTCACTTCTCCTAGCTTGTCGCACTTTAGCCGCATAGTGTTGACATAACATATTGAGTGTGCATAAAAAATACTTATATTATATTTCATTGCGTGTATGCTTGCAGACAGGTCAAATGGCAGTTGCACCCCGGAGGAATTCCAGAAAGAAGTGCACAAAAGAAGATGTTCTCAACATGAAGCAAACGATAATTATAAAAACGTATATTTACGCCAGCAATAAAGTGTATGGCAACATTCAGTTTACTTTAGTAACTTAACAATGTCATATTTGCATGTGTGATATAGACAAATACATGTTCGGTTTATCTTAAGCCATTTTTCTGATTTACAACACCCAGCTCAAGCTAAACTACGTGGGTAGTAATAAATGTTCAAACAAAAGCGAAACATCTTAAAACCATAATTCCAAATAAAATACAGCTGTTTGTTATTTAATACTTTAGATTTGGTTTATTCATTAAGTAGGTATGCGGAAATCAGATATGAAACAGCACATCAGGGAACTGCCCCACTTAGCTTTGCTGTCATATTTGCATAGTCTCTATGCCATTGATGCATTGTCTAATCTCCTTCTTTCAGACTAGGAAGTTCAGATATGTTTAAAACATTTTGAGTTGAGAAACCCCGAGGTAAGATGTCGTAAGGCTTTAAATTCTAGTCACCAAATTAGACTCTACGCGACCAGGAAGCACAGTAATTCACTTGTTTTATGTAGTGTGTAGCAAGTGGCGTCGTCCTATTGGAACCTATTGCTTCTGATTTTTGGCTTCTATCCAATTGAGGAATGCGAGAAGACTGGGTTGTAATGTTTGGGCTCATCATTGACTGTTTTTGCATTTCTGGCAATGTCCTAAAAAATGTGCTTTTTTTTAACCGCGTCTTAAAAGAAGACGAAATGTCCGCATTATTGACTTTTCTCTCATGTTGCTAGTTGAGCTATTGACTGAACTACTGGACAAGCTGTGGCGTGGTATCCGTCGTATTGGCCAGAGCACCTCGTGCACCTGCAACACTCCTGAGGATCGTGGAATTGTTCCGTGCTGCCTAACACGTGAGGAAACCCGTGGACTGCAAACGCCGTAGTGGAATGTCTACTCTTATATCTGGGTGCTCGCCAGGCCGTACCTGTCATCGCTACCATAGAATATATTCCTAAATCGATTTCCTTTCATTTTTCTGTCTACTTCATAGTGTAGACCTCAAACGCTTTCGCCCTAGGTAAATTCCATCGAAGTTGTAGTTCCTATGTTATTAAAGTCCTCCCCCCTAAGTCAATTAATAATGTAGGCATAAAGTCGCAAATCTTTTGCAAGAATACACTGCATACTTTCTCGTGAAGTGTCGCACTTTACACTAAGTTTCCCGGACTCGCGGCGAAATTGTGGTGAACAGCCCTGAGGAGCGATACTCTTGAGCAGCCTAGACGAATTTGTATCGATGCTCAATAGTCGACAACCCTTCATTTTTTCCATGATTTCAATTCACATTTGTTGCATTCTGTCTAATAAAAATTGACGCACTGCGATTTGCCACAGTCAAATTCTCAACGCTTTTGGCTTCGTAGTAGTGGCTTTAATTTTCCTCTCCTGTTGGAACTATCTAGTATTTGTTTTTTAATATATTTTTATTAAGTATATATATATATAACCAAGCAAGTTGTGGCAACGCATAATATGGGTAGTGCATTTAGTCTTTGGTCTAAACCATGCACATGCAGTACGTAGAGAGTGCGTTAGAGTTGGCTTAGTATGGGTTGCCACGTTTTATGCATTTTTGGCGTTGCATACGCCAGGCGGCTGTTACTATCTTCTGTCCTCGCCAGCATATGCTTATATAGACTCGTTTGTTCTACAACCTACAGATACATGCATTGCATCCTTATTCTAGACATTTTAGATAAGTTTGTGACTAATTTACAGATGCATGCTATATATTGTCAAATAGTTAATATGGTAATAACCTATAGCTTATTATAGGTTAATATGAAATTACCACTGCTGCCGTCTGGTGGTTTTCCACCGCAGGTCAAATTCTCCACCCCAGACACGTTTCATCCTAGACGGGAAATTTTACCCTCCATCCTTGTGCTGGATTCTATTTGCCGCGGCTGCAATTTTGACTTTCGTAGCAGACTATATTCTTTCTACGCCAGCTGCGTGTTTTTCAAAAATAGGTCGGAAACAACTTGGAGGCTGTCAAACTTCCCGTTTATTACTCAATAGTCCCATTAACATTCCTGTCTTAATTTGGCTTCTAACTTATTTCAAGGTTTTCCTATAGATATTCTTCTATTTAAAAAAAAAATTGCAATATCGCTATTTTTCTTTCGTTACTTTAGTTTTTCAATGTTCTTCAATTTTGCAATGTGCGTTTTTTCTTAATTATGTATGTTGCGTATTTTGGGTTGAGCCCTCGCGCTCGACATCTTTAGTTGTCTATGAGCGCCTACACTTCTTTTTCTAGTTTTCGCGATCTCCGCGTTACACCAGTACTTGAATTCCACTCGGTGCTTTCCCACAATGTGTATGAATACTCTCTGCATTGGCTTCTTGGACGGATGCTTCCTTTAACGTCCTCTGGAGAACGTTTTCCCCTATTTTTCAGCATATGTTTTAGTGATCCTCTTTTGTTTGTTCTCCTCTTTCAAAGACCACTTGGAATTTACCAAGTGGTCTTTGGAAGTCTTTGGAATACCACTGGAAATTTACTATACTGATGTATATCATTTTACAATAGAATTCTGCAATAGGTATGGTACACACTTAGCTATGTTACGTGAAACACGAGTTTATATGGTGAGGTTTTAAGATAAAAAAAATGTATGTGAAACTCCGAACAACTTTTTTTCTTGTAGTAACCACACAACTCCTACCACGCCAATCGGACGCGATCACCTCGCGATTCCCCGTTACATTTCAGCATATACTCTCACACCCCGGAGATGGCTCGACCCACGCCAGAGCAGGGGGCATTCACCGCTGCAACATACAGCAGAGCTGGCGGGAAGTCTACTTAGTTTTGCCAAGGCAGCAGGCGTCCCGAACGATACTACCGGGGCGACTAGGCACGGGACACTAACCGATCGGCCCGTCACCTTCTCCGTAGGTAAATAGCCTTAACAGCCCTCGAATGGGCCACGACAATATGAGAATGAGTATTTATTGCCACATAATCTGTATTGTATGCCTCCCATGCCCACAAAGGGGACCTCGGGAATGTTACTATAGAGAGTTTACACATCTGACTAACTTTCTATTGGCGCGTAAGGGTACCCACAGCACGCCTAACTTGCTCGTTACGAGCATCAACGCTGGTAAGAGTCGAGCTACTCCCGCGCTACGTTGATTTTTCTACGTGCACCGAGTTTCGTTTTATACAGTAAGCATCGCGAGAATCGCTAGTGATTAAGAGTTTATTTAATTCCATGCAAAAACAAATGTGCTACACCTTCAGCTACGTTTGAGTTTTACCAGACTAATCGCAGCATAATAAGCAAAATTACGTAAAAATGGGCGGTTCTAGAATAAAAGCTACCTTGTTCGTTACGTCAGGCCACTCTAATGTTAATGCAGCAAGACACCCCAAAAGCAGAGTTGACCAAGTGTTTAATCAAATGTAGTAAATGTTATGTTGTATTAATAGACGTTTTTACTAGGCTCAAGTAGCATCATCAGGCTATAACTAGATGCGTGATGTCACAGAAGACCCCGCGAAATGCGATAGCCATTCATATAAACACTAAACACGAGCTTATTTCAGCAACAAAACATCTAGTCGTTTTCCCTCTTATTATAAAAGCGGTTCAAATAGGCTACTTATATACATAATATGTTTATGGTTGGTGAAAAATGCGACAAGAATGTCCATTGAAAAATGTGCATGGCCTATATTACGCAAACTCAGTCGTACACTTTTATCAAATGAAAACGTTTTTAAAGACATTGTGTTTTACTTTTTAGAGTATTAATTGTGTATTCAAAATGTAAGACTTCTTTTTTGAGAGTGTATAATCGACAAGGAGTACATACATATATATAATATACATGCTACCCTTCTATTCTCAATTCAATTTATTTTATTCACACTGTCTGTGTAACACTTTATCTAGTTAAAATAGGAGTACATAAGTGTACTCCGGTTGTTCAAGAAGGTCCCCTCAGCTTACTCTAAGTTTCTCGAGGTGATTTAGAGACTGCGGGTATGTACAAGTTTGGGCATGGTACAGATCACAAGGGGCTTCGCAATAATTACAGATACATGGCTCGTCTGGGTCGTAAAACGACTCCGTTCGACAGACCACATGATGATAGCCGTGGGTTGAGAATTTGACCACCACGTGCCTGTTCGCCCGATCCGGATTCTTCCATGTGTCGTCTGTCATTGCCGGCAAAGTGAAGAACTGTAGGCTCACGTCGCTGATCTCTTCCCTTTTCTTGTTCATGAGGTTCACAAATACCGTCGTCTCTTCAAGCTTAAAGTTTTGTTGGATCTCTTCCACGAATCGCCTTTGTCCCGTCAGGAGGTTGACCATACGATTTCGCGTATTTGTGTGGACGCCCAGAACTCTTTTCAGGAACGTCGATTTGGCTCTGTCGAGTGTCCGGAGGTCTCGCTCGCTAAGATGCTCCCAGATCAACTCGACTCCATAGGCAGCGCATGGGGCTAGCTTGAGCATGAAGAGTTTAGAGGCGGTTTCCAACGAAAGGCGATACGGGTCCGATTTCGATGGAGGCCACCAGAGTTTTCCTGAATCGCTCCTCTATGTGTCGAAAGAACGACGATCCATTCGTCGTAAACACGATCTCAAGGTACGTAAAGTTGTTTACGAACTTTATTGGGACTCCGTTCACCTGAATCCGGTCGCTGGCCTCCCTCCCCGTCGGAATTTCAGAGCCTCGGTTTTCGAAACATTTATGGTCAGACTTACGCGGCTCGCGTACTTCTCCAGTGTTCTTGCCGCTTGAGACAAATGGAAACAGCTGGTACTGTAGGCGCATACGTCGTCGGCGTACATAAGATCTCCACAAGAGGGTGCTTCGTTGATAGGAACGACGGCAAGTCATTTATAAGAACAGAAAATAGCAAGGGTAAGAGATTATCGCCCTGGGCAAAGCCCGTGGGTTGCTCGATTGGCTCCCTAATAGCCACGCCATCATCAAATAGAATCGCGTTTTTCTGTAAGATATCACCGATCAGGCCGAGAATCTTCGTCGGTACACCACTTGAGGCAAGCTTTTCAATAACGATTGATCTTGAGCCGGTGGCAAATGCGCTCTTGAAGTCGACGAGGAGTGCGAAGAGTGGCTGGCGGGATTTCCTGAGAACTCTCTCGACCTTGTCTTGGTATATTCTTCAGGCTGTTTGCGTAGATCTTTCAGCTCTAAAACCATGTTACTCGTCAGGGATTACGCTGCAGGCCTCGAGGAACGGGTTGAGTCGGCGTGTGAGGAGAGTTGGCAGAAGTTTATAAACGCACGACTTTGTGGCGATTCCCCGCCAGGACTTCGGGTCGGACGGGCAGCCTTTCCCTTTCGGGATGAGAATCAGGAGACAATCTCGCCAGTTCTTCGGAATCTCTCCTCTTCTCAGACACTCGTTGAACAGGGCGGTCCAGAGGGGCAGGAGTTCCGTCGCGCCGCTGATGAATTTGTTGTAGACCTGGTCCATTCCACATGCTTTTCCGCGGGGGAGGTGGGTTGCTGCCTCGAAAACCTCGGCGATTGTGAAGTCTGCCTGAAGTCGTGATCTCCGCTCTTGCATCCAATCCGGCCACTCTGTGTTGACCTGGGGAATGCTTGTTGGGATCGTATCCTCCGCGGCGAGGATATTCTTGAAGTGATTCTGGAGGGCTTCCCGCTGCACGGGACACGCCGTTCTTCTCGCTCTTGATCCTCGAAGCCAGACATACGGATGTTTCTCGGCCTCCAGCACGAGCTTCAGTTCTCTCTTTGACAGGAATTCCGTCTTGGCTGACCTCAGAGTGGAGCGGTAGGCAGCCTTCGTCCTGGTCAGAAGAAACCTCATGTAAGGTTGCAACCCTTTCTATTCTGGGACGCCTGAAGCGGCAGCATAAGCGAGCATGTTGAGATTTCTAGTGTTTCTCCAACAGTCTGTGTGACAGCACGGTCTCTAACTTTGAGCGGTGTGATCGCTTAAAGATTAACAACAATGATCGAGCCGGCGACACTACATAAGATGATAATCATGACTAGCTTATTTGGTGTTGCTACAGATCTGGATCGACTCCACCAGCGAGATGGCGTTCACTGAGCTGCCCTTTAGCTGTGCGATAGTCCTGCTTACTGCGTGAATGACGACAAGCAGTACGAATTCCAAGACATTTGGCGGCAATTCTAACGGCAGCTCAACTAACGCAGTGTAACACTGCATTGCATCTAAAGTGTCTGGCGTGGGTACAGATAGATAGTAAAAAAGCAAATTACTGGACCACGCACTCTGTATATATATATATATATATATATATATAGACTAGCGTGTAGATATTGTGTATTATATACGGCGCATTATATATCGCAATATTGTATCACACAGGCTATATACGCAGTTTTCTATATGTGGTAGTATTGCACCGAACAGTATATATTTATATGTGTATATGTATGTGTGATAGTGCTTTAGTACCGATATAGGTATATGTAAGACACAGGTGGAGAAAACTCATTACTGCTGCCTACCAGGCTACCTACGCCCGGACAAGGGACTAGGGAGTAAAGGAGCGTAACCTGTACGAATTTCCATTACGGCCTGTATGGACGGAGGAAATCCTCCTCAAGGAAAGCAATTCTGCAACAGATGTAAGACGGAGATCAGCGCCGAGGAGATTTGGAAAGAGAATGAGGAGCAGCGCGCAGCAGAGCTGCACAGACGCATGAAGGAGGCAACGACTAAGGAGGAGGTGGTCACGATGGTCAAAGAGAATTGGCCTATACGACTTTAAAGCAAGACAAATTGAGCGCGGTGGACATACGCAAAGGGTCGGCCAAGGACTCAGAGCTCCTTGCCCGCTTGACGCCACAATTCCCGAAGGTAACCCGAGTAAAGGTGGTCAAACCTGGGAACGTGGCAGTATATCGAATCCTTGCGGAAATGGTACCGGGAGACGGAGATTCCGCCGCAGAGGAATTACCAAAGATCACTAGGACTCTTGTGGTCGGAAAACTAGAGGAAGGAGAAGTTGAGGTCAAAAGCGTCGTTAAGCTCTTCCGACAAATGACCACACATCTACAGCAAGCTGGACAAGACGCAGGGCGACAGGAGCGAGACGCCGATCAAACGGGCCAGAAGAGACGCCTGATAGCGGTCCACTTCCCGGAAGACCTGGACACACTAATAGCTCGAAAGGCCGCAGAGGTATGTTGCGGAGGACAACTCGACGCTCCAGTAGATTTCTGCCTCAAGAAAGACTCGAAAAAAGGAGACAGAAAGAAAGCGTGAAAAGCACGCACAGAACCACCAGAACGAACACAGCAGTGTTCGTTCGAACGGGAGGTGGCTTCTACGCCGACATCTTTAAAGAGCTGCAAACCAAAGTCTGCCAGGACCAATTTGGAGTACAGTTTCAGGTCGAGGGGGCTGATAACGGAGACATCCGGCTCAAAGTACGAGAAAGAGAGGCTGGGGGATGCGAAAAATTCGCAAACCAACTAAAGGTCTCATTGAACGTTAGTGTCGAAACCTCGCAACGGGACGCACAAATAAAGCTGATCCTCCAAGGCCTTAAACCGGGCACCTCTAAGGAGTAACTGGAGCAAGCCGTCAAAAACCAGGTTCAGGGCGAGGGCGAGGTAACAGCAGAGGTAGTCTGTAGTGGAGGTGGCTTAGGCGGCTAACGCACCGTTCGAAACGGGGCGTTGCCATGGCAACCACGGTTAGCAAAACATCGCCAGTTCGAGCCCTGGCCGTGCTGGTTGAATTAGTTGGACGTGGTTGTCATTGCCTTGCTGCTACATACCTCTGCTGGAGAAAGCCTGTATAATTCCAGTACGAGAACGCGATGACGATAGTTGCATTTAAACGATATCGCGCCACAGGCAACTTAGCCCATTGCGAGAATCTAAAATGTGGTTGTCAAAACGTTAAAAAAAAAAGTCCCACGCCAAGCGCCAAATGGAGGCTGGCTCTGCCCTGGTCTAAAATAGTGGGGGATTGGATGGTAATGCACCATCTCTTTTTATTGAGACATCTGTGTTCCCCGTTTTTTTCGCTTATGGTTGATTTTTAATCCACTTCGGCATCCACCTTGTTTAAATTGGGGGCCATGAAAACCAATTTAGAAGTGGCCGGTCTGGGTCTCGAACCCAGGCCTCCCAAATGCAAGGCAAAGGCTGTTGCCACTAAGCCATCTTGCTCGGTATAATCTCCTAAGTAATCATAAGTAGAAGGATCGGCGAGGCCCTACTGAAGAGAGGACAACTTAGTGTGGGTTGGTCAACGCGCCGGGTGACCGAACGGATCGATCTTCCATGCTGCACGAGATGCCAGGGGATGGGCCATACGGCGAAGGATTGTACTGAAGACATGCCCTAAGACCTCAGATGCTATCGCTGCGGAGTCACTGGACATCTAGCGAGAATTTGCACTGCTGAGATCAGAAAGTGCTACGTATGCTCTGTGGCAGGGCACTCAGCAAACTCAATGGCATGTCCTGCCTACAGAAAAAAAGGTGAACGATCTGCGAAGGAAGAAGATAGGTCTACTGCTCCGACAAGAGGGCCCGCAGAAGAGTGCCAGTTGCCCGGCAACAGAGGAGACTAAGGCAAACCATGAAACGGAGAAAAGTAGTTGGAAGAGACTAAGTAGGAGACACGACGAAGTTTCCCACTTTGGCCAGAAACGCAACGGCAGATGCAGCTACGGCGGCAAGAACGGATCAGGAAATTTCGATAAGCTATGGAAATTAAGGTCTTGCAGGTTAATCTCAATAGATGCAGGGCCGCACATGACCTCCTTGCCGCAGCAGTAGACCGGTTGGGAGTTGATTTATGCCTCTTGTCAGAGCCAAACGAGGCCCTGGCAAAGGCAGCGGACAAAAGGATATGAACAGTAGACGAAAAAACGGACACCGCGATCTGGTGGACAAACCGTCAAAAAGACATCGCAATCCGGGACAGGGGCCAGAAATAAGGGGTTCACCTGGATGCAGATCGATGGGGCGCAGTATTCTATAGCTGCTACTTCTCCCCCAACAGAGGCCAGTTCGAGCCCTGGCCGTGCTGGTTGAATTAGTTAGACGTGGTTGTCATTGCCTTGCTGCTACATACCTCTGCTGGAGAAAGCCTATATAATTCCAGTACGAGAACGCGACGACGATAGTTGCATTTAGACGATATCGTGCCACAGGCAACTTAGCCCATTACGAGAGTCTAAAATGTGGTTGTCAAAGCGTTAAAAAAAAAGTCCAACGCCAAGCGCCAAATGGAGGCTGGCTCTGCTCTGGTCTAAAATAGTGGGGGGTTGGATGGTAATGCACCATCTCTTTTTATTGAGACATCTGTGTTCCCCGTTTTTGATGATTGATTGATTGATTTATTGTTCGCTTGGCATGTATACCTAAATACACATGTCACCCTTTTATATCAGGGGCGTTTAGAGCGGCAGCATATATATTACCTACGCATTTATATAATCCATGTCTACTGAGTATTTGCTTTCCATTGTGACAACCTCTTCTTTGTAATATCGACGAACATTTGGTTCTAGAGCTAGGGCCTCCGACAGCTTTATATCTCTGCTCCCCCCTAAGGCTATACATTCTTTAATAATATGTTCAATTAACTCATTCTCTAAGCCCACATGCTCGACATTCTGTACTTTGCCCTTCCTTATATTTAGCTCTATGTATCCCTTTATTTAACATCCCTGCCCTGGCATCTGCCAATAGCCCACTCGCTCTTGAATTATCGTATACCCATTCTGCCCCGCCTCTTTCCCGCTTTTCCTTTCCATACATAGTTGCCAAACTTGATTTGGAGCCCATCGCCAATTTCCACTTGTCTGTATATGACTTGTTTACCTTCAATTTCACAATTTTCACTGATACCCTCGCTCTTGCCCATTGCTGACAATTGTACTCAATCTCCCTAAATGCGAACCCTACTCTGCGATCCCACTTCGTTTAATTCCTAAGTGCCGTCTTTACCAGCTGCATCTGTTTAACCCATTTTTTATTTGTGACATTTTCAATCTTACTACTAAATCTAAGTTTACTTTGTACTTCCCTTTGTATAAATATGACATTCCTCCTTCCCCCTCAAGAAATTCCCGGCGCAATTAAAACGGCAATTCAATGCAAATCTTATCACCTCTCTTTTGATATTGTTTCTAACTTTGATTCGGCGCCTAGAGACATGGTCTTACGCACGTTGGCAGAGGTCGGAGTGCCAGTTAAAGTGCTCAACCTTCTCGCGGCCATCCTACAGGAGAACAGAGTAACCATCGAGGATGGTATCGCCGAACTCGAACCTTTCGCCCAGACAACAGGCCTAGCTCAGGGTGACAACCTGAGCCCTCTCTGTTTTCTGTCCTACTGAAGAACCTGCCCGCCCAAATAAGAGGCCCTAGACATTAAGTCAAAGTTATCTTGTACGCCGACGACTTGGTCATATATAGTCCAAGCAGGTTTCAGGTACAGCAAGCCTTAGCCCGTCTTTACGTCGCTATAAATGCTTTGGGTCTAACGGTAAACCAGAGAAAGACAGAAGCAATGAAATTCAGGAGGGACGGCAGAATCACTGGCACTGACACCTTGCGATACGCCAGTGTACAGCTCGCGTACGTAAATAGGTTCCCATACCTAGGGCTACTGTTTTCTTATAACGGACGCAGCTTCACCGCACACATCGCCGAGAGGTGCAGGAAGGCAGTGACCGCCGTATGGGCAATATAATCCTTGTTGTCACTCGGAACCGCCTTGAGACTGTTCGATCTCAAAATAGTCCCGATCGCGTCGTATGGGATACGTGTCATTTGGGAGAACCTCACGGCGCAGAACCTCGAACAGCTTAACCGTGTTAAGGCCTCCTTTCTCAAGAGGGCTCTGGGATTACACATCTCGACCCGGAACCGCCTAGTATATCTCCTAGCAGACACACCGCTGTTCACCGAAGATCTGCGGCACCGCTTCGATCTATCAACGACGAATGCTGGGAAATAAAGTTCGCGGATATCGATGATAAATTCTTCGACAACTGGAGCTATGATAACGTAACGAATGGAGAGGGGCGTATCGCTACAACCGTCACGTCGTAACCCGCTATGCCGTACACGGCTGATGACCATTGCAGGTGCTCCAGATGCGAAGCACACTGTGGAAGATACCACGCCGCTTCCTGTGCTCTGGTCCCTTCCCTAGGTGGCCTTACTGACCCGATCTAAAATATTCGCGATGAGCACTTTCTAGTCTATTTTCATATAGGAGAAATTGGGTTGTAGCCATATAGTCTGTGTAGTGTATACTTATATACCGGATGTTTTGTGGGCTCCACCCCCAATGTGACACGACCATGCCCAATGGTGCAATTTTAGCCGCTATTGTATACAGTGAAGAGATATATATATATATATATATATATTGTGTTTATACTACCTGGCAAAGGTGAATAAATGTTTTGAATTGTATTGTTTCTAACTTATTTCTCAACCCTGCGCTGTGGACCAGAGAGGCATTAGCAAAGGTCAATCCTGGCACATACATGGCCTTCCATATATTCCTTGTTACTATATATTTATTAAACCCCCAGAGGCCCTTACACCTTACTGCATTTCTTCCTCTTTCAGCCTTTTTCCTTCTTATTATCTCCTTTTCCTCTAAATAATCAGCCCCTGTAGTCATTGTCACCCCTTGTACTGACTTTTATAATCAAATTATTTTCCCTGCACTACAAGCTTCTTTGCCCCCTTAGTCCCATTAAATACTAAAACTGCGCTATTTTTTTTATTAAACGCCATGCTCAGTTGCTCCGCAGCAGAATGGCAGAATGCATTCAATTTTGTTGAACTTCGCTAGTACACCGCCCTAACACAACCATATCGTCAGCAAAAAGCAGCACGGTGTCTTGATATATACACCCCTTTCCCCTTTCTGCCATCCCAACCCCGTTCTATTAATCCTTCGCGCTATTCTCTCTATATACATTAAAAAATAACCGATGACAACGGACAGCCTTGTCTGACCCCCTTAGCAACTATAAACTCTTTAGATTGTTCGGCTGCTATTATTATTATTAATGTGTGATTAGGGGGGACCCAAATGTCATGCTCCCACCCTGAATGATTGATTACATTGAATAAATGTTGGCACCTTATATATGTATATATATTATATTTAGTTATACGCTATTTCTTAATGTGTTATTCTTGTAAATTTATTCTAGTATCATCAATCATCATCTAGCCTATACCCTTTCCTAAATCCGCACTGCCATTCTCCTATTTTCTCATTTGTCTCCAGATTACTCTGCACTCTACTCTTAAACACCTGCATAAATATTCGATACGCTATAGGTGTAATTGTGATTGGTCGCCTATTTTTTAAAGTGTCATTATCTACCCCCTCCTTGGGAAAAAGAGAAACTCTTCTCTTGCGCCAACCCTCCGGGATTCTGCCCCCTCCAAATACCTTATTAAATTGCTTCGTTAGATAATACACGTACTCTCTTCCCAACGCCTGGATAATTCCTACCGAAATCTTGTCAAGACCACACACGGTTTTTGGACTGATTTTCTTTACCACGCCTTCGATCTCATCTGTTCTGGTTGTAATCTCCGTGCTAGTTCTTGTTATTTCTACACTGTTCACGCTAGTCGTGAAAAATAGTGCTTGTAACGCGGTGTTAATTTCATCTGTTGTGTATGTTCTATCCTGGGCGTTATTTGCTATTCTTGTATTTTCCTGTCTGACATAGTTCCAAAACCGCTTTGCTCGCTGTCCCTTGGGGGCCCCCAAAATTCTGTTAAATTCACTCTCGTCTGTGTTTTTAATTGCATCTTGTATTAACATTTGAGCTTTGTTCTTAGCTTCCGTGTAATTTCCCCAATACTGATCTGCCTTGTCTGCGTCCTTTCCCATTACTTTTCTATGCTCCTTACTCCATCTTTTCCGCTCCATGATTGCCTTATTATTTGATCATTCCACCACCCTCGTTCTCCTCTCTTTTGAATTCCCTTCCCTATCTTACAGCAATTGTCATATGCGTCTTTAATATTCCTATGCATCTCGTCTACTAGCCTTTCTCCATTTGCCATTAAGAGCTGTTTTATGTATTCTACCTTCTGCGCCCATTTGTGTTTATCCAGAGATTTCTTTTGTACAACTACGCGCCCCGGCATCTTCTTCCTTCCGCTCACTTCTACCCAATTATGATCACTTCTAACATTGTATGTTTTCTCTTCATCTAACCTGATTTCCTCTACCCATTTAGCTATTTTTCCCTTCGTCAGTACATAATCTACGCATCACATTTTATCTACCTGCGTGTATGTGTATCTCCCTTCCACACGCGGGTCCAAATTTGAAATTTGGGCCTCACTGAACTCTGCCAGTTGTATCAGTCTTCTGCCCGCTCTGTCTTCTCGTCCATCCAGCTGTTCGATATGCGCATTCCAATCTCCCAGACATATTACCCCTCCGTTATCCTGATATTCCTCAATTACTTTATGTACTCTTTTTAATAGCTGTTCATCCTCTTCTTCCGTGTTGCTTGGCGCTCTCTATATCCCCATAACTGCCCATATTGTCCCTTCCAGGTGTATTTCTATAACCACCAGATCCTTTATTTTAGCAATCTCAACTTCCTTGCACGAAACAGCATCTCTGGTTATTATCCCAACCCCCCCAAATCTGTTTTCCCCATTGTCCGTATTCCGATTGGTACAATACCAATTGTATCCCTTTAACTCGGCGGCACTTCCATCCCACACAAATGCGTTTCCGTTACTATGATGATATCGACAGACCTTATTTTTTGTAACTATATATATATATATATATATATATATTTATACAATTTCAAATCATTCACGGTCGGACCATGACATTTGGGCCCCTGCGAACGTGTGCACCATTACGGGGGGTCCAGTGTAGGGACCAGCCATTTCTGGAGGGTTCCTCGAACCGAGGCCGCATTACCCCTTGCAGGTCCAGCGGCAGACGCTGTCTGAGGAAATCACTTGCTCGCTTATCTAGCTGGCTAGAATTAGCCGCTTCCCAACCTTCTGTAGCAAACTGCGAGTAGACAAACCCGGCCCGCCAAGGGTCTCGAAGGCAAGTGGGTAAAACTCGTACGGGTAACCGATGTTCTGGTACTTTCTAACCTTGCCTGCCGCGGCGAGAGCCGATGCATGACCAGCCTGAGCCGCGCCAGCACTGACCATTGAAGGGGCTAATGAGTCAGTAACTGTCGCGTCCCAAACCAGCATGCATCCGCGCTCGAACGGAGTTAAGGTCAGACCGTCAGGTCTCTTCCCGCCCTCTCTGTCTAGTCCGGCGGGCTCCAGGACGCACGTAGACCACTGGATCGTAGAGTTCTGCTAAAGGTTTCGTTCAAGGCTTGGTGTCTTGCTCGCCTACCTGCGCTGACAATACAGGACAGCCCGTGGCGTCCATCTGGCTGGACGACGTCTCCGCAGACGCAGGCATGGGTGTACACAAGGTCTGTTCCTAAACGAAGTCCGACCGCGATCCTTACCGACTCGTCATCTAACAGGGTCCCGATCTGAACACAGGGTATGGCGTGGAGCCATGCGCCCGCCCCCTTGGAGGAGACGGCGCGCAGCCTGGCCTTATCGGCGTCCGTGGCGCATTCCGCAATGAGGTTTTTGACTCTTTGCTTGTAAAGAATTGCTGCCCATTCTCTCTGGTGTCCAGCTTCGGCGGGCTCGTGGCCGCACAGGGCAACTGCCTTGCGGTGGCTTGTCTCCAATCGGGCTTCTAAGTCCGTGAGAGCAACAGAATCCAGGAGGGTTTTTGCCTGTTGCATAGACCTATGGAGGGAAGCTGCCAGAGCTGTCTCCGATAAGACGGTCGCATCAGGTAACCCTAGGCCACCCCAAAGAACGGGGAGTAGAGCTTGTTGGCGCGCACGAGCGGATAGGCTGAGGTTAAGCAACGCCTCTAATGTAGACATTACGCGGTCGTTGAGTCGTTCAAGGATTCCTGCAGCTCGCGAACAGTCTGTCCCTCGAAACAAGTGGTTGAGACGAAGGGCCGAAAATGATGATCTCAGAAGAAAAGGCCTCGGTGAGAACCTACTAAGTGAATGCGTGACATTGCATTTTCTAGCTTGACCAGCCACCTCTCGAGGACATCCGGAACTCCTTGCGGGAATAGGGGGACGCCTAGCAACTCTAAATTCGTACCGACTTTCTTGCACCCTGGGAAAGCCTCTAGCACTTCGGAGTCAGCAGCACCTCCTACAGCATGGACCTCACATTTTGCAGGGTTTAGGGCTAGGCCACTCCGCTCAGCAAACTCAATGACTCGGTGGATGTCCCTCATTACCGCATCGGGGGCGTCACCCAGAACACCGTCGTCTAAGTACCATACATTTAGAGGGCATTCAAGAGAGTCGACCAACTCTTTGACAGCCAGGCAGAACCCATAGGGTCGCCCTGCTGCACCCCAGTTTGCGACATTATGACATCGTGCGGCAGGAGAAGGCAGGAAGGCTCTTTATAAGCTAGTTCCACCTGGTGGAACATACTCGGAACATAGGCTTTTTACCGCACTCAATAAGTGGTCCCTTCGAATACTGTTAAAGGCGTTTCTGAAGTCAAGTTTGACCACAAGGGTAGCTTCAGAGCGTGACTCCAGGAAGGACCGAGTCGAGTGCACTGCGGTTTCGCATCCTCCCGGTGTCGCAAACCCAAGCTGATGGACACCAAGAGCATGTGAGATGTCTGCCTTGTTCTCTAAGATGCCAATCTTTGCCGCCAGCCTCCGGATTGCAGATGAACATGCGATGGGCCTTACGCTGCCATCTTTCTTCTTAAGGGCCTTCTTTTTAGTAACTTATATAGTTCTTCCCACTTTCCTCTTCGCCTCCCTCCTCTCATGTTTAACATGGCAACCCGTTCAAGTGGAACATTGCTCCTACGCTTTCCTTTTGCCCTGCTTCCTCTTTTGGATCTTACGTCAACCTTTATCTCCTCCTCTGTATGCCACTGATGGCCAACCGTCTGACGACCTCCAATGCCCCCTTGAACTCCACTGCTCCTATGTATTCTCCCTCCTTCGAGAACTAGCTCCCGTTGTCTTGATTGCCCCTGTACCTGTTGTCCCTCCCTTCCCTTTATGCATATTGTCCCATCCTCTCTCTTTTGTCCCTGTATCTGTTGTCCCATCCTGCGTGTCTGTGACTGTACCCTACCGTTCCCCCCTCGTTTAAATGCCCATACCGCGTGCCTGAAAAGTTTGCGCTGCCCCGATTTTGCTGATTCCACGTCTGCGTCTCCCGACCGTGTTCCGTTCCCGTTTGCCCTACTTGCGCATTGATTACTTTAATTATTATAGGTCTAACATTGTGCCCATGGCACGCCCTCTTGCCAATTGGCCGTGCCGCTAGTACGGCACCTACGTCCCCGTAGTGCACTCCATCAGAGGCCATGGCCCTTGGATTGTCTTGAATGTATTCAAGAGACAAGTATTCGTAAATTGCTGACCAACTGCATTATCTTCCTATTCACTGCCCTGCACGTACCCCGATAGTCCCGTTTTTCTTTAGCATCCACCACCATTGGAAGCGAATACACTGTCAACACTACGTTTTGCCGTTTGCAAAAAAACTATTAGGTCTTTTACCTGGGTGCTAATCGTATTCACAGCACTTTCCATATCCCGGGTCTGAAAAACATCTACCAGTCCCCCATGAAACACCAGCCTATGTTCTACAATATTGTACATTTTAATAGTTTGCTTAGTTGCTGCCACAATATCCCTTACTCGTCGGCCCCTCATAGAGATAAAATGAACCCCCCTGTATTAGTGGCCACCCGATTAACCTCTTCCTCTATTCTGCATACGTTGGAATCTCCAGCAACTACCACCCGTTTTCCCATTGGTCTAATGGCTACCGCCTTCCCTGTTCGGCCGGTTGAACTTATCCGAGATGTCTGCTCTTGTTGTTGTAGCGTTTGATGTTGCTGCTCCTGTTTCTCGACCGCTAGCACATTTTTTTCTCCCTTCCGCTGACTAGCCTCCTCCTCTCTCTTCTCCACTCGTATGCGCTCATCCCCTCTGGCAATCTCGCGTCTGTTCTTCTGTTGTTGTCGTCTCCTGCATTCTTTCGCCTCCATCACACCGTCCTCTTGGCCATGTATTTCTTCTTCCTCTTCGCCACTGTGGCTCAAGTCTAACACTAATGTCTCCTCTTCAACGGCGCGCCTCTCGTCGTCATTCTTCTTTTCGCGGATCCATTTTTCCATTTCTTCCTCCATCAACAAAACTTTAATGGAGCAAAGAAAAAAGCAGCCCTCTCCACAAGGCTGAAGGCCGGTGCAAACCAACGGGTGAAGAGTAGTAAACGTGCGGTAACTATTCGTGACGGAAATGATGATTCGGCACCTGTCGCAGACGTGGCATCCAAGGAGATTATAGCGGCATCATCCACAGCGGCCGCCATGAACGAGGCTGGCACATGCAACGCGACGTTCAAGGCTGTTGTATCGGCGCTAACTCCGGCACCTACTACAATGGAGACAACAGACTGCACCACGAATTGCACGGTGACAGGTGTAGGCGGATCGGGTGCGCCGACTGGAGGGGCTTCAAGTGGCCCAAACGTTGCTGATCAATCAAATAATTCGAATGGCTGGAATCTGGTTGTCAATAAACACGCAGCTAAGCGTATAGACAAGGTACGAGGCCAAATTCAGGCTATTTCGAGTTGTGATTGCACGCCGGTCGGAGAGCTTGGTAAATGGGGAGCCGACTACTTCGGAAGTACCTTTTACACAGAAACTATTGCCCCTCTGTAGCGAATTGGCCAGGTTAATTCCCTCAGCCAAACCTGAATCCAAGGCTGGTTTTATCAACTTGTGGTTTAATACTGCAGATGAAGCAAAAGAGGCAGTAAAGATTGACTCAGTCTTGGGCATTCAAGTGTCACGATTTGGCCAGCTACTGGGCAAACATTAATGGTGTCGATCGCGGATTTGGCGACGAGGACATTCTAGAAGCTCTTCAAGGCGCTGGCGTTGTCTCAGCCAAAAGGGAGATAATCAAGCGAAAAACTGGTGATGTACTTTCTAGCATTCCCGCGTATAGAGTGCTTCTTCAGTTTAATAAATTACCACCAGCTGAAGTCTTTTTGGCTTTCCGCTCGTACAAGGTAGTGATGTCAGCTGGTACCCACTCTCTTGCTACCGCTGTCTGAAGTTTGGGCATATGGTGGCAAACTGTCGGAGTGAACCTGCCTGTCGGCACTGTGGGCAGAAAGGGCATCTTGCCGTTAACTGTAAGAATGAAGCCAAGTGCGTTCATTGTAAAGGACCGCACTCGTCCCTCTCATCGGCGTGTCCAGTGCGTGCCTGCGAGATCGAGAAACGCAAAGTGTTGATGGAATCTAGATTAGTACATCAAGTGGCTGTGGAATCTCCAACGGCCGTCTCAGTCAAGGTGGTCGAATCGGTGCCACTGGAGGCAACGGGTCCTGTTACAGAAAGTCCGCAAGATGATTCCAACTTTGCTCAACGTTCTCACCGATCATATGCGGCCGTGGTAAGATCAGTAGTGGTCGACTCGGCTTCGGGATCCGAGGTACGGGTAAACTTACCCGGTGCTACAGCTATTCCGAAGAACACTGCCAAACCGGTTTCCGAGCCTGAAGCTACAGATCGTCGGCGCTCGACGAATATAACTCATGAATTTTAATTACATTGCTCCGCAGTCTCTGGGGAATATCAGAAAGTGTTTGCTCTGGGATGACATTCGCTTAGGTGTTAATTCATTCGCAGCTATCCATATTAATGCCGGTACTGGTGGTCTGCTAAAGCAGGGGCAGCTTGAATTAATTGCTAACCTTATGATTCGGGATGGCTTTGGTTTTGATGTCGTTGACATAAGTGAAACTTGGCTAAAAGACTTGGACTGTCCTACTCACGGATTTAGTGGCTATAACTTTATCACTGCCTGCAGAAATGATCGTCTTGGAGGTGGAGTCGGAAATTGTGTAAAAAACACTTCTGCAATACTCTCGTTTAGATCTCTTTGTAGTCCCGATGGTCATGGCCAAGCGGTTCGTATTCATGTAAAAAACTATCAAGGGTTTGAGGGGTTTATAATAGCTTTTTACTCATGTCGTGTTAGTCACAGTGACGTGCTGCTGGATACCCTTGAAGCTTTATTGCCGCGAAGTAGCAACCTGCCTTGCATGCTAATGGGGGACTTTAATATCAATATTTTAGCTAACCCTCCTCCTATGAAATATCTATCTTTTTTTATGGCGAGGGGGTTTGTTCACACAATAGATAGGGTAACCCGTCCCAGCTCAGCAACCTGTATAGATCATATCGCTATAGCTAATTGTTCTGATTTTAGTTCTATCGAGGCAGCTGTGTTAGAGACCCCATTATTTTCAGATCACTATCCGATCATTATCTCTGTCAACGACGGTCAACCCGTTTCGGTTCTACCTGGAAGGGACATACCCATTTTGCATAGGCGGCATGATCAGAGCAGTATTGATGTATTTCTTGACTTGGTACGGCGGGCCTCCTGGATCAACGTCTATGAAGCTTTAGATGTAGATTCAGCTATCGAAGCGTTTCGGGCTACCGTGAGCAAGATTTATGACAAAGCATTTCCAAAGATTAGTCTGGACAGTCCTGATTCTTCTCGAGACAGCCACACATTCTCTTTTTTCCCGGGGCTTTGTCGGTTGAGGCACACAGTGAACGAGCTTTATCGAAGGTATCGTAAGCACTTGACGCCTGAGACAAAAACAGCGTACTCATGCGCTCGAAAGCGGTATTTACGCACTATTTGCCTAGCCAGAGAGGCTTTCTATATAAATCGGTTTAATGACATTAAATCGGACTCGCGGCGTTTGTGGAAATATATTAACAAAGCCTGCGGTAGAGAGCTTTCTAAGGCAGAGCTTCCATCAGTCTTAACTTCCAGCACGGGTCAGACGATTAGTGAACCAAAGTCGATCGCCGACGAACTAAACCTACATTTCGCTACGGTTGGATATAAAACTATAAACTTGTTAAATCCGTGTACTGATGGGCACCGCCTTGACGAATTATGGCGAAAGGAGACCAAATCATTTTCGTTGCCTCTGGTACAGGCCTCTGATGTTGAGAGTGTGATAAGGAACTTGCATGCTAGCTGGGCTTGTGGAATCATAGGTGTTCCGGCTAAATTGTTAAAAATAGCTTTTTCCGTTATTGCAGCTCCTTTGGCAAGAATAATTAATCTATCTTTTCAACGCGGCTACTTTCCTAGATGTCTGCGATCTACCAACGTAATCCCATTATACAAGGGTAAAGGGGATAGGTGTCTTGCGTCCAGCTACCGTCCTATCTCAGTTGTTGACTATATTTCAAAGATCTTTGAAAAGTTAGTGTTACTGAGCCTAACTCGTTATTTAAAGGACATTAACTTCCTTTCATCAGACCAATTTGGCTTTCGTAAAAACCGATCGACAGACTTAGCCCTAGCACATATGTGGCAGCATGTGGTTAACTCGGTCGAAATGGACCAGCCTTGTTTGGGCGTGTTCCTGGATGTGGCGTCTGCCTTTAATTGCCTTGACCATGGATTGTTTACCCAGATGTTGACCCACTTGGGCTGCACGGTCTCTACAGTTAGCTTTAGATCCTATCTTGAGGATAGATCTCAATCTGTAAAGGTTGGGCCTGTTCAATCTATTTGGCAGCTTGTTGGCTTGGGTACTCCACAGGGCTCGGTACTTGGTCCCTTTATGTTTTTTATATTACTAAACTTCATACTCTTGAAAATCAAGCACGATAACCTGAAAAAGGCGATAGCTTTTGCTGATGACACGACAATCTTGTTTCGGCTCGACCCAGGCAGCGTTTCTAGTGGTATTAGCGCTTCCCTTGAGTTAGTTGGAAAAGTTGTTAAAGTTTTCAATGAGTACGGATTGGCAGTAAATACAAGAAAAACCAATATCTTAGTATTTCGACCCGCTAGAAGGCTGCTTCAATTGCCCAATAGTTTTCAACTTGGTGCTAATACGGTACATCGTTCCCAGGCGGTGAGGTGTCTCGGTTTGGTATTGCATGAACATTTATCCTGGCATTCATTCTCACATAGATTAATTGATACCAAAGTGTTATGCAGTTATTGCAACTTTGCGAAGATTAAGGCAGGTGGGGTTCCCGTTGAGGGACTTTTAACGGTCTACAAGGCCCTGTTTTATCTATTTTATGTTATGGTGTTCTCTTGTGGGTTGGTGGGTACAGAGGCATTCTTCGAAGGGTCCAGGTGATTCAAAATGATGCACTTCGCGCCATCTTCTCTAGACGGCGCTACGAGTCAGTTAGTGATCCGTTCGCTGCTTATGACCTTTTACCAGTCTCAAAAAAATATTTTCTTAGAGTGGCCACGCTTGCCTACAAAACCTTTTGTGGTTTACTACCGGCAGATATAGTTTTTCCCTTGGAACCTAGGCGGAGAAGGCAACTGCGTAGAGCGACAGTATTTGTGATACCGCGGACCAAAAAGAAACTTAGGTCTCATTCCCTATTGTGTCGGCTGCCGCATGTTTGGAGCGCTCCACCAGGACGCATACGATCTCTCTCCTCTGTGAGTATATTTGTGCGGGAATTGAAAAAGTATCTTGCTACCGGCTCTGGTATAACAGATCGGTGAGGGTATTAGCAGGCGTTGTGAAGTGAAGAGCTGTGGAGATGGAAATTTATTTATGAGTTATAGGAGCCAACATACAAAGGATCGGCAATACTGTTGTGACGAGCGTATTTCCTTGCTACAATGTTGAATCACACCGATGAACTGATCACCGGTTTACTGTGTACACACCTGTATATATAACCATGTGACTGTGTAAATCACTCTATTTTATGAAATGTAATTTTTTTTCGAAAACTGGGTACCCGCCTTGATGACCAATCCACCCGGATATGCGTTGGCCTTAGATTGGGGGCTGATTTGGTTGAGCCACACAGATGCTCTTGTGGCGAGCCCGTTGGGCGACTCGCCAGACACGGCCTGTCTTGTGCTCACGCAGCGGGCCGGCGCCCAAGACACACTGCCCTTAATGAAATGCTTGCAAGATCGCTGCGGAGGGCGGGGATTCCGTGCGTCCTGGAACCACCTGGGCTTTCAAGAGACGACGGTAAGCGCCCCGACGGTATGACTTTGATACCCTTCTATAAGGGTCGTTCCCTGGTGTGGGATGCGACGGTGACCGACTCTCTGACCCCTTTCCTTGTCGGTCCCGGCGCGTCCCGCCCGGGGACTGCCGTTACGCGAGCTGAGACCTCAAAGATGAGAAAGTATGCGGACCTAAGTCGGGCGCACCACTTTTCGCCATTCGCGTTCGAGACGATGGGTGGCCCTGGGCCCCTCACGGTAACATTGATCTCTCGGGTTGGCGACGCATTACGGCAGGCGACAATGGACAAGAGGGCGCACGCCTTCTTCTCCCAGCGACTGTCCCTGGAGATCCAAAGAGGTAACGCGACCTCAGTGCTCGGAACTATGAGAGACTGGATGGACCCGGATCTTCGTGCCAGGGGGCGGGCAGGACTTCCTCACGGGCATGAGCGATAGAGCGACTACGGCGCGCAGAAGGAGCAACTAGGTCGACGAGCAGCAACGCCGTGAAGCATTTTATATATTCTTCTAAATTATAATGAAATAAATAAATTAAAATGAAATGAAAGAGCATATTCGGCAGTACCAGACTGCGTCAGCTTCAGCTGATGGCTCGCTTTTATCCGCGGCTCTGCAGGCACTGTGAAAGCTTCATGCACAGCCGCTACAGTGCAATCGAACAGCTGCCAGTGGGTGTTTACATCTGGAGCAGATGTTTTCGACTTCCATTCTGTTCGAACGTTTGTTGTGGTTGGACGCCGCACTGTTGTCTGGACTACTGTCGCTTCGTTCAGTGAGAGTGCGTTTCCGTCGATTAGCGCTATGGCACGGAGTTACCATTACCGGCACGACCAGACTTAGTACAGACTGGCTAGGCTGATCTCCGTTGTTGGTGGGAGCACTACCGCCGCTCGGGGGGCACGCGGGTTCACCACTACCTACTGGGCATTCGGCAAACTGTCGTATGATCTCAAATCAGGAGATCTAGCAAAACACTGTAATCGCTGTCTTAACTGGTCTAACAAAACGAATTTGTGCTTGATTCCGCAAAAATCCACAAATATAACTTGCTTTCACTGTGGCTATGAGTGCACTGGGTAGTACGTAACACTTTATCACTGTCCTCGGTCACTTTTAAGCGATTATACTCTGTAAAGTTAAAGATTTTTCGCGGAGCGTACAATTTTCGTTACTATTAGCTGCCTATAGCAGACGACGTCTGTACTTTTATATTTCTACGTTTTTATTTTTTAAAAGCATCTGCGTTGTGAAACTTGAGCAGTTTGTCCAGTAGAATCGTAAGACTGCATTTTTGTGCTGGTTTTACCAAAGTTAGGACAAAGCTAAGCGCAGATGTAATGAAGCCAGTAAAGGGTGACGTCCTCAACCTGCCAACTATAAATGATATCTAATATTTAGCGTACGGCATCCAGCTTATCTGGGAGAACTTGAGCGTGACCCAGCTCGCGAGGCTTAACCGAGTGACACCTGCCTTTCTCAAGCGAGTGCTCGGTCTCCACACGTCGTGCTGCAATTGTCTGATCTATCTACTCGCCGGTACCCCGCTCTCCATAGAGGACCTGTAATGCCACTTCAGACTGCCCAAAACACAGGCCAACAGTGATATCACCTGTTAGTGGGAGGAGACAATGACGGACGTGGACCCCGACTCGTTTAGTACAGGTGCAATGACAAACAGTGCGTAGATGGGCCTACATCGCACTAACCGCAGTGTGGTAGTACACTATGCAGTGCACGGCTTCCACCACGGGGGAGTGCTCCAGAGTTAAATCACTGGCCAGGCTGGCTTAGTGACCGCGTTTTTTATGTATAATATTTGATATATAATATAATATATACCTAAAAAAAAGCGGCAATGGCACGGTGCTGCCCACCAGATATGGCTGTATAGAGAACACCAGTTTCGACGTCGTCCTTGAGTAATAAATATTAGTCTGTGTAAAGAAACCTTAGGTTGGACCTGAAAAGACGTATGTGCGAATAACAAGGTAAATCGATAGCGTACTATATCGGTACCGCAGCGTTCAGAGCGTTTTTTTTAAGGTGCGCTTTATTGATAGCATGTGCGATGACCATGACTTCATTTGTTTTTCTGTAAGGCTAAAGCCCGTGTATGGTCGTTTGATTATTCTCAACTATATCGAGTTTTAGCTTACATTGGCCGCTAGTCTTTTCTAATCTGCACAATGTCTATTTCAGATGGCGAACTTTTCCCAGCTTTTGAAGAACCGCCAAGAAGTGTTAAAATTTTCGACGACTTTATTTTTAAGCCGTGGCCCTTCTATCTACAGAAAAGATACACTATTGACTGTGAACGAATTGCTCGATATGATGGTGGCGACGACCTCTTTAATTAAACTGGAGATCCTGAGCTTGACAGGTGCGTCTTTTATTTTATCTAGAGAGGCTCTACTTCAAAAGTCGTCTTAGAAACAAATTTTCCTGCAGTGATAATTTAATCTGCAAATCAGATACGGCTAACTACTAGGGAATGTGTTACACTCTGTTCCCACACAGGTGTTTCTGCTTAACACCGACGCACGTAAAAGCGTCGAACGTGCCGTTCGACGCTAGCATGTCGAAGAGGTATGTGGACTTTAATCACAAGCGCTATTTTATGCTGGTTGTGCTCAGCCTGCCTCATTTCCTTCATGGGGATCCTTTACTGCTAGCCAACGTCAGCGGTCTACATCCTGACGAAGAGAGACATCGGTTCTACATTGACATTCATGCAGTAAGCTTGTCATATCACTTAATCGTGTTTTCATGTGAACATTTCATACTTACTGCATTTTGACTACATGCTGAAAAATATTACTACTTGCTCCTCCTGTTTGCGCTTCTCTGTCCTCAGCTCTTTGACTATTATTTCATGCAGTATGCCGCACAAGCAGGCAACGTGTTTCTTAAGTATTTTATATTTTTTCTACACAAGATCTATCTTTCAAGCAAAATAAGAATATGCAGCAGCATAGGCTATAATTAGAAATACATATATAACCAAATATTTAACAACTTTATAAGATTAACAATTGTCCCTTTGCATATGTGTCTATGCCTCTTCTCCCGCGCCCCGTCATTTCTTATCTGCCAGAACATGCAATGCCTGCAGACATAGCTCGTTGAGTTCGTGCATTCTTCATAGAACTGATGCTAAATTACACCGCTGAAGCTCATTGGAACAACGTTGTATCAGACGTCACCCATCGTATGGATCAAGCGGCGTCCAAATATTTCGAGGAACTGTGATGTTAGTGGCCCTAAAAGCTAGGTACTTCGCAAGTATTTCAAATACGAGACATTAAAAGCGATAGACCCAGGTAGATTACTTTCTATGCACCAAGGGAGAAGAAAGACCTTGTACAACACAGGTTGCATTGTTAACTCTTAGTTTAGTTTTTTTTATCAACGTCCAAACCACAACGTCCTCAACCGTCCCAAAGATCACCAGCAATACATTTATTAATCGCAGCGAACTCCGGAACATGAGTTTCATAAACTGCATCCAATTTGGATCTAATTTGCGTTGCAATTAAACTTTCAAAAGATGCTTAATTGCGGTACGCGTTCTGCTCATATGTCACTGATAGATTTGTCATGTTGCAGTTGCGCACCCTGCTATAAAAAATATTTTGGATCCACTTAATCTGTTTAACATTTGGTGGACATTACTATCAAGAAAATGCAGTCATCATATTTTCAAATACTGAGCAATATACTGATTAATTTGACATTTGTTTTTCAGGGATCCGGTTTAACAGTTGACATTAGATTCTGGTTTCAACTGAATATGAGGCTGGTGCCTTTAGAAACGGAGCAAGTACCAAGCATAATCTTCCCTATCTTTTGGATAGAACATGTTCTTGCTTTCCTAATTTATATCTGGTAGAAATCAGTGTTGTCGTACCAAATAGACCACTATGTTCGTCGAAACTAATGCATTATTTAAGACACTGGCTGTAATACAATACATATTGCATAAAAATACCTTATCTTAGTAGAATAAGCACAATTTGGGGGTCATTACCTTCTTAGGACGGAAGAGCATCGGCAAGGCTCACGGAGCACTAGAATATGCAATTCCGTCCGTTGGTCGGCGTTGGCTGCCTGTCTTTGTTTGCTCGAGACATCTGTCCTCCTGTGCGGTCTTCTTCTATAAACATCTAGATCGTGTACATAAAAAAGGAGAAAAAATGTGTCAGTCTTCGGATATTGAATATAAATTATATAACTACGGTGTCACATGTCAAGGCTCGTACTGTTGTCTGTGTGTGTTTTTTTGGTATCTGAGGCTAAATTTTGCAGATGCCAAATAAGGTCGTTTGAGTTTGAAATATTGAGATAATCTGTCCCACGGTGGTGAATCCATAGTGCAATTTATTAATTTAAAAACAAAGCTGACAGAAATAAATGCAACGTATAAGTGACCTAGAAAATAATAGTGTATCGCATTTACTAAGGGCTATCTCGCAGCGGTTGGCTGTAGGATTACTATGGCCTGACTAGTTAATGGAGGCAGAATAGAATAACCATTCGTCTATGCTTTTACTAGACTATACTCCGCAGGGGCGCGCAAATTATGATGTTTGTCTAAAGTGCATAACTCAATTTTAAATTTTTTACCGAAAGAAAAGATTTCTAGATGATTAATGACCAAAAAGCTAACTCCATCTGTTACTTATTACTGCTTTTTCTACCAAAGCAGCAATTCTGGTCCAGTGGAGAACAAATTTCGATGTAATGTGCTACATTCTACGACCTTTTGTTAAGTTTTACTTAGATGCAATTCGGACTTCTGGGAAATAGTACTGCGGACGGTCGACAAGTGCTCATAAACCCAGTAGTATTTTAGCAATTTCTAAGGCGTCCATTATAATAACAGAACCTTACCGAGACATAAACAATGTATTTGTTTTAGCGTTAGTGCTATACACTGAACGGTCACCCGTACTTTAATAAGACGTAGTTACTAGAAAAAATGCTATTCTATGCAAAGAATCTAGGCAAATGCTACGCAAAATGCCAAACAACTCATATGTTTGTATTCCTGTTTTGGGATAATAAATATACTAGGGACATTGAACGAATGATTTGCAAATACATCTTACATATAAGACACACCATTAAAGACAAAAGATATATATATATATATATATATATATATATATACGTACATGCTTTACCTGCAATGGCCACGATGCCGCCCAGCAGGGGTAGTACTGCCCCGCCGCCCACCCTGGATATATCGAGGTTACGACAAGACTTAGCCGACGCCCGTACGTGTGCTGATCAGACCGATGCCCCGAAGGGGGTCGCGGCAAACACAAACGATGCGCCGGCAATGGATGTTTCCGGTGAAACGAGCCCATCCTTACCGAACACCCCCGTGCCTGGTCAATGTGATAGTCACGGTAGAAGAACGTGTCATAGGCTCCAAGCGCAAGAAGTTGTCTTCATTCTCTACGAGCGCTGAAGATGATAAGGCTGTTGAGACAAATGGCAACGAATTTAGTCGTGTGGTAACCCAAAGGAGAGTATATCGTCTGGTGACCTAGGGACATTCAAGGTAATTATCCGAAGAAAACCATCCAAAGGCGAAGCCTCAGCAGAGTTTCCTGAAGCCTCGCTGTTATCAACGTATAAACGCATACACAACGTAGCTCCTGGATGCAGAATATCCGGTGACAAGAAGTCCATTATCGTGTGGCTTTCGCGAATTAAAGACGCATGCCGGATGCTTTCGATTTCGGCCCTAGGGAACCTACCGGTCACACACAGCCCATCCCTATCGATATTTAAATCCAGGATACACGAAGTTCCAATATCTATCACCGAAGAGGAGATACTACGCGAGTTGTCATAACTTGAAGTCAATCACGCGAAATAATTGTCTCACATGCGAAACGGAGCGCGAGTTATACTTATTAAGGTGATTATTTCCGTTGCGCGCCAACTCCGCCATCCGTATTTCCTTGATGAGGGATACCACCCTCATCAAGTAGTTCTCAAGCCCGAACAACCCAAGTTATGTCACAAGTGTCTGAGGTCGGGACACTTCGCCGAAGGTTCACAATGCTCCAAGTATGTGCATTGTATAGTGCCGCAAGAAAAGCGGCACTCCCGGGCTCAGTTCAGCAAGATGTGTGAGCTATTGTGGTACTCACGTGGCGGGTTCATCTGCCTGTCCTCGCTTGGCTTACCTTCGTGAGAGAAGTCGGGTTATACTCGAGGCCCGCACACTACAACGGGTAACGGGTAGTCCTGCACCCGATGGCCGAGACCACCGAAATGTCTCCCATATCCTTGCCCTGAACAACACATCTTAGGTTAAACACACATCTCAGGTAAAACACAAATCTCAGGTTTCAAACACACTTCTTACTTTATTGTCGTCCGCAGGATATCTCAATCACATACTGACCCTACGCTGCTATTTGCGGCTCCCATATTAATCCCCACTAGGAAAGGCGGAAGATCGACAGGGTGGCCCCGCCGCAAGTCGCCCGTTGTAAGGCAACTTTGCATCAAAGCATCCGTTAAGCACACACGTAAAGCAATTTTAGCTGTGCTCGGCTCCAAAAACACCTCCTTCGGACTGTCTCAGATTCTTACAGGCTTAAGTCCAGAGGTGTCCGCCAAATTCGAGACCTTATTAAGAGCTTTTGGGGCCGCTGTTACAGCTGCTACCGTTAGTGAACAATCTACGACAAATCGTACAATAATGATTGATCATGATCTCACAGCTCAAGGCGGAGAAGCGTCGGGCGCTTCTCAATCTACTATTAAATGTCCAATATGCGACGGGCGATACACGCGGCGTGGCCTAACAGGGCATATATTAGCTAAGTACTCGACAGCCACTGACGTTTCCTCTCCATACCGACTACCTCGGACAACAACTGAACTCGGGGATCAAACAACTATTACACCAATGTCACTCGACATCTTTCATAATGGGAACATGTCGTGTGTGTATCTTAAATGACATCGATGAAGCATTTGAGCACGAGTAATAGTGTCTGTTTGCAGCAACGAGCAGTAACTAAGAAGAAAAAAAGTCTTGGGGCGCCTAGAAAAGCCTGGATCAATCAAGAATTATTGGCATTGATAAATGAAAAAAATGCGGCATTTAAATTTCAGACACGGATGCGCTGATAGTTTTGTAATACCTGAGAACTTCCTCGTAGAGCAACAAACATCTTATTCAGAGCCGGTCCATGCTCTAAAGGTCGCGCATCTTCTATGCTAAACATAGATATGCTCAGCTCCGCCAGAACAAATCTCATCCCATGTATTGCGAAGAGCAGCGATGTTCTCGCTGGCCGCGTATCATATCTAATTAAGTTGTCAATTGCGCCCGGTAAGTGACTTAAAGCGCTTAAATTATATCGCTTCATACTGCTTTTTTAAAATTTGGTGACAGATTGGCAAAAAACTATCCAGTAAGCAAAACTGGCCCCGATCTAGAGGATATTTGACAAACTCACATTCAAGCAACTCAAGGATTATCGTGAACAGCACAATGTACTCAATCGCCGACAGGATTTCACTCTAAAATGTCCACCACGTCTCAGTGATATGCTATGTAGATGACGTCCGTCAAAGTCTTGTAAAGATGAAAACAGTTGCTGCTATTTCTTGTTGATTAGAGAAAGGCGTTTGATACCGTCGACATCATATCCTGATTACCAAACTCGAAGTTTATGGAGCTGACAAGCGTGTTTAATCGTAGGTACGTTCTTTTATGCAGAAAGACGACAAATAGTACATATTGGGCAGAGATGTCTAAAAGCTATATAAGTTGGAGTGACTCAAGGAAGTATCGGCAACCCAACGATATATTTGCCACCATTATAGCAAATCACGACTTACTATTTGCTGTTGACACTATAGCGCTCTTTGTCGACGATTTCCCACAAGATGTAGAGAAGATGACTAGGAAAAACCTTAAAGGGCTGCCAGGTTTAGAGTCATTGGATTGCTTGTGAATTGGTCGAAGAACCGGGAGCATCGCTGCACCAGTTAGGAGCCGTAATATTCTGCCCCCTGACCGCCTGTTTGCCATTTGCCACCTCTACGTCCCAACTATCTAACATACGCGGTTGAAACATTTGGAATGACTTATATGGCTGTTAATTCCGGCTACGAAGATGTAGGATAGCAGTGTCCATGAAGCAGGCGGGGGCATAGACAGCGTCGGTTGGCGTCAATGCCGAAGCAAGCGAAATACATGGCGCCAATAGAAGATGCCGCCACCTACTAGCGAAGTCACGGAAACTCAAAAGAGTCAGTAGTCGTTGGGGCGAGCCAGGCAGAGGACGTGTGTTGCTTGAGCGAAAGAATGGCGAACTCTTAACGCTCGCCGGCCAGTCATGGGGTGGTGGACACTACAAAAGAGAAATTAGCGAGTCATATTGGCATATATACCATGAAGGTCCTTGCGTTATAGATACATAGATATATCAATTCTGCCCTACCCTCTGCAAATGAAGATGCCCTCGATTACTGAGATAATGGAAGTTCTCTATCTGCTCAAAATATTCCACTCGACATCAACCATGAAAACAAAGGGATCAGACACACAACTTCTGTTCATGTCTGCCGCTTCATGTAGCCGATCGAATTTTTCAATATCAAACTTTAGTACCACATAATGGAACAAGCTCTCTCCTGACGTCCGCACTCATTTTGTTTTTTGATAGTGTTCAAACGAAATGTCAAATTAATTACTAAGGTACCTTACTTTAATACCACCCGAACACTATAATCATAGTGACAATGTAAAGAAGTTATACGAAGTCATGTAATATAAACACTTCATATTAGCATTTGATAGCTCTGAGAGCTGTGAGCCTCTGTACAAATGTAAAACATTCATGGGGGCAAATAAAGCCTATCTAGCTCTCCGTGGCTTAAATTATAACGCCGTGTTAATTTCGAAATTCCGAACATTGCTGGTGATGTTTTTACCGGTCACGACGCAGCGACAACAACTCTCCCATTTTATCTCATGTCTCCTCATATATCTTAGACTGTGCCGCGCAATCGGTGACTTTCCCGCGTCTCCTCTATTTGGCGTCTTTTTTACCGTGCATGCCTTTCTTAACAGCCGCCTCTATCCTCGCGTTGTGGCTGGGCAATAATGAAGTTAACTTCGTTGTTGCCCAGACATAGCACATCTGTTTGCTGCTTGTTCACGCAAATGATACAATATGTGAAACATGTTTAAGTCTAGTTCAGCATACTGTATCATTTAAGAGTAAAAGAGATTCGTCATTAGATTTGTCATTAAGCGATTGGCAGCCTATATGCAACTTCTGACGTGCAAACTGCAAACAAAAGTCTTGTCTGAGTGACAATCAAATTTCATGATCACGTTGAGGCGACACACTAACGGCGAGTATCTGGGTTGGAATAAGTAAGAAGGAGCTGGACAAAACAGCTTTGCAACACAACAACAACAACATAGGAATGAAAACTTCAACTGCGAGTTGCAGTAACTCAGATCGAATACGTATGACTGATCCTGGCGCAGAAACACGCAAACCAAAAAGAAGATACAAATTACAAAGCACGGTTCCGACTAGATCTGTTAATAGCTGGGTTATTAAAGATCGCTTACTGTTGTTCTTAATAGCCCATCAAGAGTAAACATTTATTTTTTCTAGATACTGGCAAGTATTATTAGCGCGTGAAAAAGGGCACCACCTAAAAATAATTCAGCCAATGTAGGGTTCATCTTAAAACAAAACGCTTCAGCAAACCATAGATGTGGCACAAGGGTCCATTGCAATGCAACTGTGTGCATACTGCAAGCCGCTAGGCTACGAAAAATGATAATGACTAATAAAGCCGTACACTGCTTTACTGGTCGCCGTGCACTCTAATGTGATTGTGAACAATGATGATGCTTTAGGCAATCTGCACAAAGAGGACATTGTAGTGTCCACCACCCCATGACCGGGCGGCGACCGTTACGAGTTCGCCATTCTCTCGTTCAAACACACACGTCCTCTGTCTGGCTCGAACAAACGATTACTACTCATTTATTCTTATGCCTCCTTATATACTCAACAGATTGCCCGCGCATTTAGTGACTTCCCGCGTCTTCGCTAGTAGGGTGGCGGCATCTTCTAATTGGCGCCATGTATTTAGCTTGCTTCGGCATTGCCGCTAACCGACGCTGTCTATGCCCGCGCTGCTTAACGGAAACTGCTATCCTACATTCTCCCCCCTTCGCAGACTTGCTTTGAATTCTATCCCGTCTTTACTCACGAACTCTCGTAAATGGCTTGGTGCGCGTCTAACCCGCCGTGGACGTCCTTCAGAGCGGTGCGCTGTCGTCTTCATGTTCATCATGTGCGCACCCGGCGGCGGCTGGCCTCCGATATTACGGACCCAGTCGCCGGGCACGACCGCAACGAAACCAGGTTTCCGACTGCCGTTCTTCTCCTCCGTCTGCGTGCTCTTTCGGTTCGTCCAACTCGCGCTCGCTCATCCTCATGTGCAATCCACCGCCGCCTCCAGGCATTCGCCGTTGGCCCCAACGATCCAGCGTGGCCGCGCCTTCCACGCCGATCGCCTGCACATTCTGCCGCGTTCGTACACTTCCGGCCGAAATGGCCAAACTTGCCACACTTTCGGCTCCTCACTTGTTTTGCCGGGCACATTTCGGCCCCGTACTCGTGCCTCGTTCATCCGCACGCCTGGCATCCATCCGTTCCGTGTTCTCGCCCTGCCGCTAGCCTCGGTCCGCTTCGTTTCGCCGGCTCTCGCTCACCACTCGTGTCGTGCTGCAATCCATACTGGCCTCCGTGACGCACCTCCCCACGTGTAACGCGGCCGTTAGGGCCTGTTCGACTGTCCCGTACTCGACGCTTTTCCATCCGCGCACGATCCACCCGCTCCGCGTTCTCGCCCTGCCGACAGCCTTGGCCCGCTTCTTTCCGGCGGCCCTTCGCTTCCCTAACCTCGTTCACCTACTTGTTTCCTCCTGCGATCCATCTGGCATCCGTGACGCATCTCTTCTCGTGTAGCGCGGCCGTCCAGTTCGACCCGCAAGGCCTCTTCGAGGAGAAGCTTTTCTCTCACCTGTGGCCTAGTCGCCCCAGAATGAGGTGGCTCCTCAACACCAGGGTTCGAACATCGAGCTTGCTCTCACCACCAGTCACCGCAGTGCCGCTAAGTACTCACCGTTGTCTTCATCGACAACGGCTGCCGATTTCGTCGTCGGCAACGGCTGTTCCCTTGTGTTCCTTGAACATCTCCGTTGAACAGCTTCGTCACCATCCTGACGTAGTCACCTCGCCGTCTTCCTCCGGCCCCGTGCCTGGTGCCGGCGGGCGTTGTTAGCCGGTCCATGGATCGAACCGGAGGTGGGGGTGGCAGACCTGTGTGCATTGTTGCACTGCCTTTTCTTTTCTTTCAGATCCTATCGACTGCGCCAGTTGTAGTGTCCACCACCCCCATGACCGGGCGGTGACCGTTACGAGTTCGCCATTCTCTCGTTCAAACAACACACGTCCTCTGTCTGGTTCGAACAAAGGACTACTAACTCATTTATTCTTAGCCTCCTTATATACTCACAGATTGCCCGCGCATTTAGTGACTTCCCGCGTCTTCGCTAGTAGGGTGGCGGCATCTTCTAATTGGCGCCATGTATTTAGCTTGCTTCGGCATTGCCGCTACCGACGCTGTCTATGCCCGCGCTGCTTAACGGAAACTGCTATCCTACAGACATGAACGTCACAATATACGCTTATGAGATCGTGACCTCGGTCATAGCATATAGCCCACCTGATTAAGCATTGTTCTGCATATAGTCGTTTTTTTTACCACTCAACACTAGGATGCAGCGGGTTTGATTATGGTGTCGTTCCGAGGAGCAGCTACGCAAAGCTGAGAGATTTTCATTCGGGTGAGCAAGTTGTAATATAGTAAACGTGTGACGTAGAAACGTTTACTAGTAAGTGAAACACGAAAGGAAGGGAAACCATTTGGTCCAGAAGAGAATTCGAATGCATCAGACTAAGTGATATTGTCGAGCCCGGTGGTGTGGTGGATTAAGTCTCGCCTCGCAACCGGAGGAGACATATAGGTGCGCGGTTCGAGCCCCACCGTTGCACATTTGTATTTATGGGGGTCCGTCTATGAAGCAATGTGACAAACAGTTCCGTGGACGTTAAATCTTGGCTGGGTCAGCTCGAAAACTTTACTAACTAAGTGATATTGCTAGAAACGAACCGTTGCGAGTTGTCACGCTAACAAATTGATGCATTTAGCTCCGTGTTGTCATTGTCTAAATACAGGCTACAATTACAGAAGTGCGGTAATGTATTTTGTACCATTCTCATAATTGTAAAACCCCTTATATGGCGGAAATTTTGGCGCGTAATAGTTTACAGCGCACGGCAGCTCGGACAATACTTAATGTTAACGGCGGTATTTCCTTACCACAAAGAGTCTTTTACGAAATAGATTTACAGAAAGAAGAGGCAAACAATCAGTAGATGTATACAGTTACTACAGCGTATGAAATGTTCTATGATCTTGATCAACTTGTGCGTAAGATGTAGCAGCAAAAGATTACTCAACACCCGGGCGAAAGCCTCTCAGCCTATTGTCGCCCTGTCGGCATGGTCGCTACTTCAGGATTTATCACAGAATAGCTCTAGCACTAGCTCAGCCCTGTTGGCGCTCAGACATCTTATTACTTTTTTTTACCCTCTACAGATACAATACCAATCTAACTTGAAACTGTAATATGTTTTCAACTGTTTATGGTTCACATGGCCAGCCCTTTCTGTGAAGTGTAGCATTTGCTATTCAAGCAATCGCCACTACGACACCGCGGCAGATGGCCGCTTTGTCTTCGTCGAGAATTAGCTTTAAAATGCCGCGCACCCAATGGCACACCGCAGGCTCGTTGTGATATCCGTTAAATCTTCGTCATTCTATATGTATACGCCGGATTCATGTACTGAATCGAGAGATTAATTTGTCGTGTTTTAATTGTAAGTGCGATTCGTTCGTTTTTGGCTTCTAGCCACATCATACATACATCAAGCGCATGCGCACTGCGGCTCGACGACTTGTTAGCGTGAAGCATTCAACCAAACGCGCATAGAGCGGCAGAGCTATGCGTAGTACAGATCAAGAGAGGTCGCACGAGCTGAGACGCACGGCCAGGGAGGAGAGTGAAAGTAGCTTGGTTTATAAAACGATACACCGAAATGCTGTGCATGCGCAGTGTGTTAGTGCTGTGTCTGGCGTGTCACCTCGTACTTCTAATTAAGTGCTGTGCATGCGCAGTGTGTTAGTGCTGTGGTCTCGGCGTGTCACCTCGTACTCTTAAGTTAATCGTTCGGGTTCGCAATTCTTGTCGAGTTGCACTAATCGCGAGAAAGGTGTAACTTAGAGCTTCTGCTGTTAGAGCCTCTGATTCAACAGTAAGGTTTACATTTAAATTCATAGAGTAAATTCCGGTATTTCGTATCTCTGCTTCTTGATTCTTTGTTGCCCTTCATTTCAACAAAGCCACGTGCCTCGTGTAGGCTTAGCAGTGCCAGTTCGCCATGATACACCACGCATTCACTGGTAAGTTAACCGAGCTTGATATACTGCATGATAATTTTGTTTAAAAATTGTAGCTAAATATTGCGCCAATTGTATTATTTTTATTATATTTGGACAGAGTGAACGTGAAGTATGTGTCTATAGATAGAGCATTCGTTTAGTATTATATTAATATATATATATATATATATGTTGGCGTCTCGAAGATTCAACCAGTTCTCCCCCTCTGATTGGCTCGTTACTTGTCGTCATTGGTGATGGCGTGATTTCGACAGTTGAGCACGACGTTGTGGTTTTGGCGGGAAGGCGGCTGCCGCTGTAATGCGTCAGCATTCGATTATTTCAGTTCAAGAGGTGCATTAAATGTTAGTAGAGGACTTATACAAGTGGCAAAGCAGTGGGCAAAACCAAAATGGTTACTGTTGCACAAAGCGATATGAATTAGAATCTGCCTGAACAACGCTGACACATGTATATTTTAAATCAGTTATGAGCATTGTAAGTTTATAGAGCTTTTATCTACTAATACGAAATAGCGTTGCGAGTACATCGGCCCAATTTACCTGGGCACCGTCACCTCCGGCGTTGCTTCATCAGCCTTAGCCGATTATTTCTATTTAACTTCGTAGTAGGTTACGATATGCGCTCTCCATGCTGATACATTTATTCAGAAAAAACAATTTAAATATATTAAAAACAAGCGTTCGTTTTTTATTCACATTGATGAATGAATGAACGTCATCAGTCGACGTAGGTTTATTGTATACATATAATAAACCCTTGT
>QVRM01006496.1:0-47188 GCA_003439945.1 Dermanyssus gallinae | reverse complement strand
GCAGACGCACTCTGTGTACTTTTCGTGAAAGTTCGCATTCAAACATACCTGGTGATGATAGTCATGAACTATATATCTGACATAAACCTGGCCATTGTCACATGCAAGAGCGGACTGTAAGTGAAACCAAGGCCCCCATACTCTGTCAAGATCATATAGCAGTCTTGGAGTAATATGAGGTAGAAGAATGTTACTTCCGTCGGGACGTATAGTTGCCGGACGTCCCATGCCTTAACGACTCATAAAAAGACACTAGGACCGAGCGCACGTCTCAACGATGTGCGCAGTGAAGGCTTTCCCCAGCATAATAGAGCCGAACCCCCCGACACTGATAAGAGTTGACGAACTCCAAGGATTAGATGCCGCAACTTATGACGTCTTTGGTAGCCGATCAACCTCCCTTCCCAATTTCACAGCCTTGGTTTCATAGCATTTATTTTCCGCCCCCTTAAGGCAAGAAGATCCTCTGCCAGAGAGAGAAGTGATGCGCTTGATGGCACCAGGTTGTAATGACTGTTTGGTGTGGATTTTGGGCTCAATTATTTTGCTTCAAAGACTCTGCAGGGTCTGTCAATGGTTCACAAACAATCAATAGTTATAGCTATAAGGGCATAATCCTTATTTTTATCCTTAACTTAACTATATGGATCTTAAAGACATTTGGCTCAGACAGGAAGGTTCCCATATGCCATACACCATAAAACGATTACATTTTTGCATGAGGTATTCCCTCGTGGTACGGCTTGCGACCGAAGGAGATACACAAGTTACACGTTTGTTTCTATGGAGTTCGTCTTACGACGCAATGCTAAAACGATTGCGTGGACGCGAAATGTTGGCCGAGAGTCAGCCCAAAATAGCTTTGGGTGACCGAACTGGCCGCCTAGATCTTGCGATTTAACGCCTTCGGACCTAATTTCTGGGGCTCCTGAAAAGCTCTAAGTCAAAAGTTTATGTCAACGTGCGACCACTCAAGCCTTGAAGGGGAGGATACTAGACGCTGTACCGCTGAGATCCAGCTACAATTGTGCCACAAATAATTCGGTTTTAAGCAAAAAACGGTATTTTATTTGAAATTTAAATTATTCACCCTTGTGGCGACATTATATATATATATATATATATACATCTGTTCAATTTAATATATACGTATGTATGTATATAAACGTAAATGGCCTAAAGGCCCTCTACAGAATCTTACCTTATGTGGCGGCGTGATCTAGGGGATCAGTACGCTAGCCATGGTTGTTATCTACCGGGGTCTCGCCGGTTCAATCCTTGTTGATGATCGAGCCATGCTCATTGAAAATGGATGATAAACATTAACCGCTAAGAGTCAGCGGCCATGCTCACAAAAGGACTGTTGGAGAATCTCTAGATATATTAACATGCCCGGCCCTCGTTGCACTAAACATATGGGTTAGGATGACTTCCAAGCCCATAGGAAACGGAAGATGGTCTAGAATTGAAAACAACCTCCTTTAAAAAAATGCATTTTAGAATCTAAACGTATGCCTGGAACGGGACCCAATAGCGCCCGCGCTCGTGGTTAAGTTCTTAGATTTGATCCTGGCAATTCGTCTGCGTCGACAGCACCCATGCAAGCCATCACTAGATCGATTCTCTGGAACCGAACGGTAGATTAACTAACTTCAAAGTGTCCCTCAATTAACCACCAGACAGAAAGGCTGCTAATTAGTAAAACAGATACCATAAGCAAGCGGAACCGGAAATGGGAAGCAATCCAGCTGAGTCATCCTGAGTACTGGACAACGTTAATACTGCCTAATTGTTAGAGATAATCCAGCGTCAAATACGGCTCGCTTACGTACTCCCTCGGGCAAGTTCTAACGCGCCACGGTTGTTGCTCTTAGCGATACCCACACTTCATTGGTAAAGCTGAGTCCCTGTTATACCGTATATGCAACTCCAGGGAGGCTAACAATGTAACGCGCCTACGAACGCTAAGTCCAAGTGATTTATATTAAAATATTCGCAGAATTTGCCTCGAATGCAATAATAATCGCCGCGCAATCGTCGCGGTCGAGCAGTTTTAGCGGCAAATAGTAAATAGGGACAGATCAACTAATCTCGAGGAGACAGCTCTGCGACCACCCGGGATAAGGAGCCACGAGGACAACAGGATTTTAGTCCGTTTGTAAGTCCCACACTCCCTTAGCTTAGCAACGACAGCCGGTATGCATCATGCGTTTAACTAGTCAATATATTGATATACGAATACGACCAGTATATATATATATATATATATACAATTTGTTATATATATCAATTTTATCAGATTTATTTATATAACTTTTTTTTATGTTAGCACTTCGGAGTGAACAATTGCTCTCCGTGTAAACGTGTAGTCACGAGCTCCCTAAGTCAGGGTTAGCCCAGTTCGATAAGGTGCCCCGAACAGATGCTGCGTTTCCTCGTTGAATTCTCGAGCGACAGCCTCTGCGACGCAAGAAATCTCGAGTCTCGCGTCGAACGGTTAAGTCTTTCGCCCCGCGCTAAATCAACTTCACTGTAAGCGGGCCTGATCATCCCATTGTTTCAAAAGTCAACGGACAGAATTGGTGCGGATAACCAACGCCAGAGTATTTTTCTACGTTTTGTTAGCCTCTGATATACTGGAGGCATGACCTGTCTGGTCTGCACCGGCCATCGAATGGGCTAATGAGTCGGTTACAGTTGCGTCCCAAACAAACATGCGACCACGCTCAAAGGAGTTAGAGTAAACCCGTCGGGTCTTTTTTCATCGTCCCTGGATAGGCTCGGAGGTGCTAGTACACACAGAACGCCAGCAGATTTCAGTAACCACAACGACATCAGTAAAAAACGACTAGGTTGACACCAAGCCACAGTCCTGCACTAATTCGAGTCGCTTCGTCATCCAAAAGAGTTCCTATTCGTGGACAGGTTAGGGCTACTAAAGACCTGACTCCTAAATAAAAACATAATTTATATATATATATATATATATATATATATATATATATATAGATATTTATATATATATACGACCACCTACTAACAAACAAATATATAAAGTAAATCAGGACCATTTATACGTCACAGTATGTGGACACCTGAATTTAGTTACTTCACACAAATGGAGTATACATTGTGTTCGTTTCATTACTTAAGTGCCCCTATTAAAATAAACGGTTGTAGTTATAAGATATTCAACAAGACGCCCACCCAAAACAAGACGGGGGGGGGGCGTGGGGGTGTCAGTGTGACGAAACACTCCACCCTCACGGCAGTGCAGGAGCGGCCGTTTGCAACGCATTACACCGTCCATACTAAAGCATATAGCCTAAATAAACGCGATGATCATAACGGTTACTGCGTTCCGCGCCAAAACCACAATATCCCCAACCGATACGCTTTCAGTCGATCAATCAAAAGGCGAGGACCAGTTAAGTATTTAATAAGAAGCTCGACTCAAGCGAAACCCACAACTAACTAGTATTCCTATACGAAACGAACACAAATCTATTATGTAACTTGTGGCCGATTATCGAACGCCATCTGGCATCTTTAGGGTGCCGGCGTCTCAAGGTGTCTCGTATACGAGTATATAGACCGAAAAAGGATAAGTGTTCTCGTTCATCCGAACCCTATCCTTATCGCGTTATCTTTGCCGTTATACTAAGTTCTACAACTCCAGTTAGCTCAGCGTAATGAGACCTCGTTACGCTATTGTACTATATACACCATGCTTTTGATAAATAAATAATCTGAGTTCTACTTGTCGTATGTGGATTTTGATTACACGTTAGTGATGCACTGCAAAGTACTTTAGTCTGACCTCGTAAGAAAGAAGTCCTGCTTATAGCTGCAGCCCCTAGCAGTATGAGATATCCCAGCTATATTAATGCAACTGGCTACGCCTTTGGTAACTAAACACACAACTCCAATTGCAAGATACAATACAGCAACGCACATTTGCCCTAGTGAAAGTGTTTGGTTATTTCCTGCTTTTGTATGCTTAAATATATCAGGTAGGATGGAAAATAACTTCGACGGCTTTAACACTAAAAATGCGGCTCCGGTGCTGGGGTGCATCAACTCAAAATGACCTTGCTTTATTTGCACTTGTGGATTACATTTGGTTTTAAATAAATAATCATAAAAGCTCTAGTTATAAAACGGTGTCACGCGCACTGCACAACACAGATTGTTACATACTCGCGCTGACTCCCTATCACGAACTCTATTTAGTCGGGCTAAGGATAAATCCTCTCTGCAACATTTCATCATTTTATGAGTAATAATATAATCATAAAAGAATTAATAAAATGATAAAATAAAATAATAAATATGACGAATAAATACATTGCATAACAACTGATTCTAAATAAAATATAAAAATAATGTCAGCATAAGAATAAAAAATTCAAAAATAATCAACCAAGTACTTTAGAAAACATTTCCCTTCTCGATGTAGTCTTTTTGGGGGTCTGCGCAGTTAGTATGCCTCGCCTCAACAGTTTTTTTTGCGGGCGATTACCAATAGCTCGTCAAAAGAACTAAACAGATTTGGAAAAGCCGAGTAAATAACAAGTCAATGCATTATTGTTCTTACAAACAGAATATTTAAATTTGAATTGTCGATATTTTGCGGTTCAATATTTAATACCTAATATATTAGCTCTCTAGTTTTATACAATACTTGCTGATTGTGTAATGTGTGGTTGACCATCCGCGACTTAAATAAAACACATGTTTAATTGCGTAGTGTCGCCTGTAGACGTATAGGCTTAAGTAGAGTAGTTTGATGTATTTCAGAAGACCCAATAGTAGGCCCAACCTATAACAAACGTGTCGCTTTTTGGTGAACTGTGAGCCTTCTCCGTGAATTTATATTGGAAGAACACTTTTGAAGACGGTTCCGGCGCACCTGTTCAAGTGCACTGTGAATGCATAAGTTAAAAGATAATAATTACTTAGAAACAAAACGACTTGAACTGCTTAAATCGGCATTTAATTTCTAGATACGTTGTTCATCGCTTTCACACGAGCATGAGTATATTATGAAATGTGTACACGCAAATTGTGGGGGCAACCCTACTGTTTATAGTATATTTAGCGTATATATAAATATATATATATATATACCGACTTTTTAGTTTCATCTATGGTCGGTGGCGGTGCGTCCGAAGCTGGTTATGCAGCCCACCTTGCGGAGACTAGCAAGTTAATAAAATACTCATCAATCGGCCATCCCCACGAATTTTGCCCTCTCGCGTTTGAAACCTTGGGTGTTCCTGGCGTTCGGATCAAGCAGCTGATCCGCAGAGTCGGCACCTTATTAAACCTGTCATCCGGTGATAACGGGTCGTCGTCCATTTTCAAACAACGTCTGGATCTTGGCATACAACGTGGAAACGCTGCCTCGGTTCGAAGTACACTTCTGAAGTGGCGTCAGTTATAGATACGCGCCCACTAGGCATATGGCTTAGCTAATCCATCGCAATACGTGTAACATATGCATAATGTATTATACGGAAGATACATTTGACCTATATATATATATATATATATATATACTCAAGTGGTACACTGTTTTGTGCGGATTTTACTTGGTTGGCAGGCACTAAAAAATAAATAGTTTTTTAACTGTTCTAAGTCTATATGATCATTCCTTCACCGTCATAATATACTGCCTACTAACTATGCCTACGAAACGGTGAACACAATTGCTATGTTTATGTTATATTAATTGGTATACCTAATCCACTTTTAATCTACGCCGGACAGCGTGGATTAGAAGCGAAACAGTTGCACTTGATCTGTACGGCAATAGGCTGTTTAATCTCTTCGTGTAAAGTCGTAATAATGGGATTTGTCTCCACAAGCACTAGCTAAACACTTGTTGGCTAGGCGCGGCCAGCCTAGATGCTCAAACGATAATCCCTCATCTCGCTCGACCACCTCAGGCTATCATCTGTCCTGTTGGTCCGTACATTCGTCCTCAACGGGTGCATCGATCATTGTTGATCGGGTTGAAGGCCGCGTGTGTTGCATGGAATATGCAGATAAATTGCTCATCAGTGCTAACTACTACAGTGAGCTGTCACGTGAGCCGCTAAAACAACAGTTGCAGCTACAATAGGAGCTATAACAACAACAACAACAACAGCAGCAGCAACAGTAACAATTTACTGTTGTTCCGTCACTGTACGGTAGCAGTCGGATGTCTTGTCCAGCCAGCTGGCTTAAACGTGTCTGACTGTACCTTGCGGCTACCGGCTAAACCGGCGGTTTAGACAGCCAGAACGCGTCGCTGTTGATTAAGCAAAAACAGCATTGCCGCCGCCACCGCCAGCATAAATCCTGTACTCTCTTGCAAGACATTGAAGCAGAAGCAACAACAACAACAGCACCAACAACAACAAGAACAACAACAACAACAAACAGCAACAGCAGTAGCAACAACAACAGCAACAGCAACAACAACAACAACAAACAGCAACAACAGTAGCAACAACAACAACAAACAACAACAAGTTATTGACAAGATCACGCACTAGGGATTACACTAATCGTCTGTCTGTCTACCGTTCTGCACCTGTCGGTTGTGTGTCCGCCTGCCAATCCTTGACGGGCGGTGCTAGAGTTGAAGTTCTGCTGAGAGTAATGGCGGTTGTTGGGCCTATGTTATAGCTGAGTGGGCGCACTTTAACAAACATAATAATAGGACACGGAGGACTTTTACCTCTTAGAGCAGTTTGGCCAAGCAAGTTATGTAGACGATGATTAGAAGTAGACTTGCTAAATCTCCTTGAGCTAGCCCGGTATCCGGTTGTTGGACGGCTCCATACAACACAGTAATCTCCGTTCGTTATTGCGATAAAGTTGTAGCCTGTTATGTCATGCGAGGTAGGTTCTATAACGTTCCGTTGATTTGAACTCATGTTCCTAGTACCTGTATGTGGCAGTTTGGTAGTGGTATGCAGTGAAACGCCGCTTGGGCGTCAGTGAATACGGTGCACGTCACGGTTTTATCCGCCTGGCGGCGGCTGCTGACATATTAAAACAAGGTATGACACCACGTCTAACTCCACCGCGTTACTCACTAAACGGCCAGGAAGAAAACCTCATTGTTCTACAGAAGTCTTGTGTTGTATTGTTTTACATTTTTTGTTTTGTTTTCCGAAGCGAGATAAGACGCGAGATATATGCAACAACAACAAACATATCAACAGCAGCAACTAGAATAACCGCCAAAGCAATAGTAGTAAAGACGATTTTACTGCTAAGAGTACTGAGCAGGCTGACTAGTTTTACAAAATGGTGGTGCAATTAAAATCAGGTAAACCCGTTCGATATTGATTACAGTAATATGGATTATAGTATTAATCATAGTAGTACTCGCGACCACAATTGAAGTAGCGGATAGCGTGTTATGTAAGGTGAGTTGCAAGTACTGCATGAGCGTGAGATGCGTCTAAGGGAGCTAGGAGCATACGCAGCCAGACAGTTAATTATAGGAGTTAATTTTAATAATAGTTTTTGTATGACGTCACTGTAGATGTTACATTGTTACAATTGCGTGAGTTCGTCTGTTCTGCGTTTTTCATCATCAGCATCATCATCATATTTATTTCACTCATATTGAGTATGCATATAACATAGATAATTATACATATTAAACAATTATACAGTCAGCTGCTCGCGGCATGTTATTCGAGAGAGGCAGTGCAGTGATCTCTCCGCAAGGGCCAGGCAGGCAGACGCATGAAACTTTGTACATGTCTGAGAGCACAGTCGACAGATGCACTCCGTGTACCCCTCGTGGAAGCTCGTGTTTGAATAGACCAGGTGATGATAGCGATGAACTATGTATCTGGTATAGACGTGGTGATGTCACGTGACCAGACCAGAGGTGAGAGGCACTGAAAATATTCAGGTTTCCCACCTCTCGTCGGGCTTGTTCAACTTGATTTTCCCATTCCGAGATAAAGCTCTCGAATGGTACTGTACGCAGCATCTTCAACCTTAATCGAATTATTCTAAAATAAAAAAGGAAATTAATCTTTCGAGTCGTGTTATGTACAGTAGTCCATTAGAAAGTCCAATTTGACTATTATGCACGCAGGTTAGTTCGCCTATATGAATACTTAAGCCGCGTACATTGCGGACTCTACTTTGCTTTTCAACTCGTTTTTGTAAAGCAGTGATGGTTCCTTCATAAAAGAGCGGAAGAGGGAATGACGCTAGTGCATCGCAGATAATCCTCCTTAACCTCCTGAGATGCGCAAGGAAACTTGTTGCATATAAATATAAGGTCGTCCTGTATAACATATAATTCATGCTGTGAGCAAGCATTTAATTTCGTCCCTAAGGCCCTAGCGCTAGCTTAAAGATGAGCCCACATATCCTAAAATTTCAATATAGCTGAACTATGTTGAAATAGAAAAATAAAAAGTACTCAAGTGTTGTACTGGGTGCAATTATGTTTGAGTATTTACAGGTACCACGCTTGTAAATACTCAAACATAATTGCACCCAGTACAACACTTGAGTACTTTTTATTTTTCTATTTCAACATAGTTCAGCTATATTGAAATTTTAGGATATGTGGGCTCATCTTTAAGCTAGCGTTAGGGCCTTAGGGACGGAATTAAATGCTTGCTCACAGCATGAATTATATGTTATACAGAACGACCTTATATTTATATGCAACAAATTTCCTTGCGGATCTCAGGAGGTTAAGGAGGATTATCTGCGAGTTGTATCAGTGTTGTACTGGATGCAATTATGTTTGAGTATTTACAGGTACCACGCTTAAAAAACAACCTCCTTAAAAAATGTTTTTAATTCTAGGTACCACGCTTGGTCCCGACTCTAAAGATCAGTCATGCCTGATTCAGGACATCAAGGCGTCGATGAACGCTCGTGGATGGGTCAGATGGTAGACTCTATCTTCGAGTACCAGACCCTTAAGATAGTGAATATAGGAAATAAAAAAATCGGGCTCTTAAATCGGGTATTGCAATTGACCATTCTCATCTACATATTTGGGTGAGTCTTAAACACAGTGCGCAATGCCGGTGTCAATATATTCTGCTAACTTATCTACTACTTGACAACTAAGCATTCGTTTGGTGTGTCAACCAACGCCTTTTTTCTTTAGTTGATATTTTCCATGTGTAATTTTATAACACTTAGGCAGCACGAATGCTAAAGTCAATTGTTATTGCAAAATTATTTGGCTTTTTTCGTAGATTTGAAAACGTTACCAGCTGGTAGGTCTTAAACATTGTAAAAATTGACCAAGCCAAAAAACGTCTAGGAACTTACCAAGTCTTTTCCGACATTTGCTGAGATTTATTATGTATCCATCTTTATTTAAGTAGTTGTCTATGGCTTTTCCCATTTTCGTGCTTAGCGTGAAAGCCGAGTAGGCTAAGCAACACTAAACTTTTATTGTCACGCAAAAACGGCTCAGTCTGCGAGAGACCGTACTAGACATGAAGTACTTGACTGCCGTCTAAGAAAACGCTACAATTCTTGCTATGAAATTTGCTAAAACCTTCTGGATAGATGTGGAAAAACTTCCTTAGCAGTTCAAGTCTGATTCCCAGAAAATTCTAAACGGTAATGTAAACGGATTAGCTTACTCGACGCGGTGCTTGAGTAGCCCTCCACCCAGGTACTGGCTCTCAATCTTTACTTTTATTTTACATTTTATTGTAACAGCGAGGTTAGCGTCAACAGAATATATATATGTATATATTCGCGTTTGACAAGTATTATAAACTTTAACTTTTATACATTTTTGCATGCACGCACCTTAATCGGATTGCTCCCAAAAGCTTAGACCATAGTCGCTCAACAAAACTGCTTATATACCCAATGGATGTAATCGATACCGTTTGCAACTGAACCATCTCGAGCATAAAGGAGTAGGCCATCTTTGATTCCTCTCTGATAAAGAGGTGTTTACCAAAAGTGCAAAAAAGCAGTCGCTTGACAGAGCGTTGGCTTACCTACGTTATAGAAGATGCCTCAATACGAGAAGATTCTGCCTACACCTATATATATATATATATAATTTTTTTTTTCAGATATGTCATCATTTACCAAAAAGGATATCAGCAATTCAGTCCTTACAATTCAGCCACAACATCAAAGGTTAGTAACGACAAATATTGTATGGTTGCGTGAGATTAGTACAAATATATAAACATGTTATTAGTAGAAATACCCTTTCATTTTATTATATATATTACTAGACGTATAAAACGGCCGGCCTTCCAGCTTGAGGAAACCCAGGGCCGCCATAATGCGGCCACATAGCAGCGTCCGTTAAGAAGCGCGGGCATATACAGCGTCGGTTGCGAACTAAAGACATGGCGCCAAATAGAGGATGCCGCCACCCCAGTAGCGAAGACGCGGGAAGTCACTAAACGGGCGAATCTTCGATATAAAAGGAGGCACGCGATAAATAAATGAGTTAGCAGTCGCTAGGTGCGAGCCAGGCAGAGAACGTGTTGTTTGAGCAAAGGAGTAGCGAAGTTGTAATGGTCGCCGTCCAGTCGTTGGGGTGGTGGACACTACAATATGTTAGTGGGTTGTGCTTTTTTTTTTGGCGGATCCAGGAAGTAATTTTATTCGCCTTTGACCAGTGACTTATGCCGGTTCAGCTCGACGGCAGGACATCTGTTTGTAAGGTACCTTGCCAGCCGAGAGAAGGAAAACGTAGCGAGCAATGCGCGGATAGGGCATGATGAGGAGATTCTTCTGACGGTCGTAAATCCTCTGACGCCAGTATGCTGCCCTATCGTATCATGATCATATAGTAGTAATCAGTACAGCAAAGCAACAGCAGAATGCTTCAATACAAGCCCGACCGAGGGCAGGGTATGTCGATTGCAGCCGGGTTTTCTATAAGGTCATTTCATCAGGGCGTCTGACCAAAACCGGACATATCGAGACCAGTGCGTGCCGGTACATGGCTACTTATACTATTGGTCGTCCACGAAACCATAGGAGAGTGCGAAGCTTATGCTCGAGAAACGTGCCTTGGCCTTTTCAATTGGCGGGTTTGTTTGTAATTCGGCTCTAGGTTGCATAATGGTTACTTGAGAGCGGTATTGAATAATCATACGTTTCATAGGATAATAAGCCAACTAGGTGCATTGGTGCCCGCTCCGTTGTCTGTCGTTGTCGACAGTGTTGAGACGAAATGCGTTCGCTCAGTAATTTGATATATTCCAGGCATTCTAATCAGAACTTCATGATATACGTTTCTATAATGTATATTCAATTGTTTTTCAGCTTAAGGGCGTGATTTCAACGTTAGATCTGGAAGATTCAGAATTCATTCCGGAGGTTCCGAACAAGAAGGCCTATAAGCGAGTGTGGGACGTTCCTGAGCTTGTCGTGCCACCTACTGTAAGTGCCCCTGCACACTACTAAAAGCATAACGCAAAACTGTCGCATTATAGTCAAAATCGGACTATCTTTTATGTACAGGTGTGTGCACGAAAGGAAGCACGACTCAACAGAAAAATCTCAACAATGTGCATGCATTTTCTGCTATGTTTTCGTACCATCTAAACTCGCGAGTTCAGGAAGCGAATTCTCACATTTTGCATACATCAACGTAGAGTAATAATAAACACGTACATCTATTTTCATTGAACGTTTTACTAGGAAGCAGACGCATTCTTCATAACGACGAATCTCATAATGACCAAGCAGAAGATGGGTTTTTGCCCCGAAGATTACAAAGTTATGGGCGTTCGTTGCCGGAACGAAACAGAATGTGAACCGGGACGTGTCGACATGTTTGGAAGTGGAGTACAGGTAAGAGGACCATCTCAATAGGACACCCCTTGCGGCTGGCGCACGTCTGACACAATATGTAATTTTTGTATATTAAAAAAAATCAACTTAGGAATGTAGAAAACTTGTTTATTTTTAATGTTCAGATGATCAGACATACTAGCGTATTCCCGAAAAGCAATGTGCTTCTCAATTTTTGGTATACACTTTAGCCGTTCCAAACTTACACCCCTATGAATCGTGATTGCTGTACTTAGATCGTACATAATGAGTTTATATGAAACCTACAGACATAAACACAGACGTACACGGAATGTTTCGAGAATACCTGACGTACATGTGGTGCTAGCAGAAACTAACGTAGAAATCACAAACCTCATAGATCCATATTCCTTCCGACCCACCTTACCCCATGCTCGAGACTGTGGACGGTCAACGTCGTCGGTCTGCGCGAAGTCATAAAGTACACACGTTTAGGCGATGGGCTGGCGTAATCTGAGCATGTAGACTTGCTAGTGACCGTGTTCCATCAAAACCTGCATCACGTCTGGCGTCATGCCGGCTATGCCCTGAGCCCGTTCTTCTCTAGCCACGTCAAGCGCCAGGGCCCCTTTAAAGAACATCTCGCTTCTCTCGCCTGCCGAGAGATCCAATAGAACGATAGAGAATATCGTGCAGCCTTCCGGTAAGCACGGTGTCTAAAACAAAACCCAGCCATTTGGTCTTCTTGTTCATAACAAATAAATTTCCTTAGTTGTCAAACACCATCAGACGCCAAGTTCCACATAGCAGGGCTAAAGACTGACCCCTTAAGAAAACATGACCATCACTTGTAGTAGAGGGCCCCTGCTTAGAAGCCCCTCCAGTCGAGGTATGGGAAAATTGTCCCCCAAAGATAAGTTGAGTTGTTCTTGCGCTTTAAGTTCCCATGATGATTTGCTAGCCCGTGGGAAGCCTCGCGTCTTCTTTGCGTTTGGTCATGAGGCCTCGACCAGTCTGCATTCAAAGCCCAGGAACTCTCTCATCTCTGTTAAGGACATTGGCCAATTGCTGAAGGGTTCGGAGAGACCGCTCGGCAATTGGCATTATCACTTTTGAGGAACCCCGCAGATGCCTGGGCGCCAGTTGCTGCTGAGCTTGCCAGATCTCGGCAAGCGTAATAGTAGATGTCATCTGGGACGAGCCAGGGACAGTCCGCACTCCCGGCCGCTGTCATAAATGACTAACATTTATCCGGAGTATCTTGATTACTATTGCGCCTTTGTTTGTTTGTTTCTTTTTGTCATCCGTTAATCACTCTAGTACCCTGCAGCAATAGTTTTTGGCCCCTTCTTATCCTTCATTTCGTTCTTGGCTCCTGCGATCTCCGTGGGCCGGTCGGGATGATTTGACGCCCTGGTTTCCTGCAAGGTCGCCAACGCCATTGGCCTAATCTGATCTAAGGGTTTTCAGATCTTAAAAATTAGGGGCGTAGGTTTTTCCTCCTTCGTTAGCCGCTAGCTGCAGTCTTGAGACTCGCCGGGCCTACGCGGGGTAGAGCGGCTGGACCGCTAGCGTCCGTTGTTGCTGGCAAAACACCGCTGATATACAACCTTGCGACTCGTCGCTTTTATGTTGCCGTTGTAACCTGTGTGCAAGCCTTCTTCGATGTAAGGTATCCAGTCTCCTTTTCTGCCTTTGGAAACGCTTCGGACCGTAATTAGTCCCTTGAATATCGCTTTGTGAAAAACCCAAAGCCACCAAGAAGCGGACGGCAACTGTCGCTTCAGCGTAAGGTGCAAGAGTGGTTGATCATCTCTTGAGTAGCATCTGCAAAACCTCGATCACCTTCGCGTATAGCTAATTGTCGATCACTGCCGCTACTAGGCCACTCCCACGTCGACCTTTGGGAACTCGGGTCTCCCCATCACTTTAAAAGCATCGCAGTTTTAGAGGATCGCCGTGAAGCTTGCGTGCAGAACCCACGCTGTTGCCAGCAGCGGAAACTGCGGAAGCAAAGCCGCAGTCGAGGTCTGGTAGAACCTTACTCTTCTAGGCATCAGAAAAAAGCTACTGGTCGAAATGTTGCTTCAGCACACGCACCGACCCTTGAAAAGGCTGCCCTTATTCGGCCCATGTCAAACGCCCTCTTGGCAGTGTCCTATAAGCGACCCTGGAAATAGGTCGCAGGCCTCTTTTTAGTACCTCTTACGGACAGACCCCGCATAGGAGTGATCCTCTGCTCCCGTGGCCATCACGTCCTAATTAGTCCGCACCGTGTCCTCAGCCTCAGACCCAGTTCTGGTGTTACCCCGCTTAACTGCCATCCGCTTGTACGCTGTGTAACTTCCAAATATCTGTCTCTCTGCACCTTATCGTGGCATTAGAACAACCACCGTTACGCGCCCAGCAAACTCTCCCCCTATACCAAACTAGAGCCAGACACCAAGTCACCGCACGTATTACCCGCACCGCCAATAAAGGCTCCCACTCGGCGCCCATGGCCTTCTTGGCAGTTCCCTCTAGGCGCCCAGGTATAAATAATGGCGTTTAGAGAGAAATCCACGGTGCAGCACAAGCAATACAGTCAACGCGAGAAAACCGCGCACATCCGCTCTTGACGATAGCTAGCGCGAGACCACACATTGTCATGTGTACGCGCAGGAATGCTCGTTGACGTTTATGCGCATCGTTGACATATGCGACTCAACATAGATATTAGAGTGACACATGCAGATCTTCTAAGACATCTATAATCTTGTGTTCTTAATGAAAATTGGAAGTCATTGGAATCATCTTGTTGCGCTTGTGTCAGATTCATTTTAGCTTGAACCTAGGCTAAACTTAAAAGTAATTTTGCTATATATTTATAAGTAATCAGACTCAAATTCGCATGCATTCTGCACGCTCCAAAGACGGGCAATTGTGTTGCAGCAGACGATCCGACCACTTCGGTGAATGTATGCGAAATCCGAGGCTGGTGTCCACCGGAACTCGACCGCGGACCTCTGTAAGTAGAAAGCGATACCATAGTGCGGTTATGTATTGTTATATTAGACTGGGTCCATATCTAGCTCTGTTACTATGTACCGACCTATATATCGTCTTGACATATTATCGAAACTTTATCTCAGTAACGGCGAGTTAATATACCCCACTATGTATTTGAATGCTTTACAAACGACTTATTGTATAACAGACGTGTAAAATACATTTAACGTAGAAATTGCACAGCCAGTCCTTGCCCTCGTCTCAGTAAGCATTCACTCTGCGGTCATTATTCTATCTCTTTATTATTCTATCTCTTACTAGGTGTTCCTTTAATTTGTGCTTGCAGGGCACATGGAGAGCCGTTATTTGTCGATATTATTAATTTTACAGTTCTTCTGAAGAACTATGTGGAGTTTCCGATCTTCGACATTAAGTTGTAAGTATATTTTATATGCTATATTTGCTTATGATATTTGTATATGATACGATACGTTATTTAGCAAGATTAGAGTAGTTTATCTTCCGTAATGGTCGCCGTTCTTATATTTATATCTATTTAGTATAATTAAAACAAACTATTAATTTATTTTTAGCAGCCAACAGCTGTGTAGTGAATTAACAAATAAAATATATAGTACAATGCATTTCCAAACAAACGGATCAAAGAGTCGACCCTCGATCGAATCGAAACAAATTAAATTGTTGTCTTACCCTAGTCAACCTACAGCGTTCCCCGCCGATTTCAACGACTGGGCCGACCGGCCGATGCAAGGGCGGCGGCGCTGATAGATATCATTAACGTGTTTGGTGTTTAGATTACAAACAAAGTTAGTCAAACCACTTTAACGGTCCGATAGGGAGTTCAGCAAACGACAGCGATCGTGTTCCCCGGATGAAAACTCTCACGCCGACATTCGCCGAGGAAGAGAATCAATCTCCGCAAGTCACAAAGCGCATTGCATGTAGCTGTGTTTTCTTGTTGTGTTTTCGATCCAACGAATGTTAAAAGCGAAAAGCACTCGCGAGGCCAACTTCTTACCAACTGAGCGTTGCAAGCTGAAGCCTTTATTTGTAGACGAATCCTTAGACTTGCAGAGCACTTACGAGGAGAGAAGGGACGGTGACCTTGTAGCTAAACATGAAAATGAAACAGACTATCGCGTTCGCCTAAGAAAATAACCTTAGTCCGCCTCTGTCCTTTAACCCCTGTCACACAAGCGCTTACGTTATACGTGCTACAGAGCTCCACACATGGCCCTATGCTACGAAGTTTAACTAGCGATAATGTGCTGCGGCTGAGGGACTTTCCTCCTGGGGTCAACGTTCTTTCCTATGCCGACGACCTCGTCCTCGCCGTCTAAGTTCGAACACTGGAACGGCTGGACAGCTGTGCGAATATAGCAGTTGCCGACGTTGCCAACTGGAAGCAAGCACTGGAGCAATAATTCTGATGAGCCGACAGAATTGGCTCGCTCTTCAAATTCGCTCAGGAAATCAGGAGATCGCACTCGTCAACAAAGTGAGGTATCTCGCGGTGATCCTAGGCCGGGGCCTTGTGGTACTAAGTGCGACGGACAATCAAGACAGCCACCATTCCGTACGGTTCATGCGTAGCGCTTGCGGGCCACGACAACCCAGACGGCAAATAATCATGGTTGCGGACGAGTCAGCTCTCCTGTACTGAGTTCCGCCGAGCTCGCCAATGCCATGAAGTTCTCCGCCAACAGACCGGCTACGTCGTGCCCAGATAGTCGGAGCCCTCAGGGTGATCGCGGCGTACCGGAGGGCTAGGGCAGTTGCGACCCTTGTTCGGTCGCGCTGAAACGATATTTTAGGGCCTGAAAGCAGCAACCGGGCACCGCCGCTTAAAACATGACCCCGAGCGTACGAAGAATGAGGAGCGTCAGCGTACAATCGACCTCTGGCAGAAGGTCTTGGACGGCTTGCAAGACGGTGCTCCTAGCGCAGTCTCCGCATCCAAGTCCCAAACATGAAATATTAAATCAGGCGCACGTGCCTTCCTGTGGCTCCCAGGAAGCACACGCTCTAGGAGTAGTAGATCTTCCTCTCCCTGGGAGTATGAGGTAATGCGCAAGCAATCTCCAGTCAGGCCGGTGCCTCTACCGATCAGGACTGCTGCTGCCATTGTTTTCGAACATGATCGCCCCAGTCGTCACTAATCATGAGTCACCATTGCAGAGTCTTTCACTTTCTCCTATTTGTTCGTCGTCTTGGCATAACACAGGTTGTTTTGAAAGCAAATCTGTGAGGCGCAGTTGCTTAGTGTTTAATGGCCTATTGAAAGTGAAACCTGTTTTCACTGTACAGAGTCTTCAATGTCCAGAGTTAGCCTTCCTTATGGCTAGCGCCTCTTAATGTACATTGGTGCGCATTTGTTATGACGAAAAAGAAGCTGGCTCAGATTGGCGCGAATTGTATCATACTTTGCTTACAATTTCTGTTAATTTTGATACTTTTGAGCCCATCATCTCAAGCGTATGTGACAACTTCATTTTCCAAGAAAAATAATTACTTTATAGGCATATATTTATGCGCTCCACAGGCGGAACATTCGTGAAGATGCTAATGAAACTTACCTGAAGACATGCATTTATGACCCCGTATTGCACCCAGGATGCCCCATCTTCCGAATCCGGGACATTCTTGAACATGCAGGAGCTTCTAAGAAAATTCTTCGAGTGGCAAGTACTTGTATATGAACTAACTACTACGCAGTACGCAGACTGAACTACTGTTAACATTTACGCTGTTAGCTACGAGTAACCGACCTGATAGCTGATTTAACACACAAACTAATTTACGTCCCTTAGCGATTCCTTGGGTTGGTAAGATCGTTGGGGTTTTTTCGCCGCGACAACAGAGGTGTTGCTGTAATAGCGTCAGTCAGAATTAGTTCATCACACTATGCTGGTTCTGTGTCATTATTTCTTCCCCCTCGAGTTCCTTCTCAGTCGGTGGGTTAAAACAACTAACATTAGCCACTAGTGGTGCTCATGTACTTTTCAAAATAGCCTTAGAATTAAAATATTCTCCTCCATGATCAGGCTCAACGTAGTTACAATTTTAGTTGGTATTATTGCAGGGAGGAGTTGTGCGAATTGTGGTTAATTGGAACTGCAACTTCGACTACGACGTTCGGTATGAATACGCATACGTTTGGATCCGTTGTTAAAAAAAAACATGCATGACTATTGGCTTCAATTACATACAGAATAGATAACACATGTCGTACGTTCTAGAATTGCGAGAATTCAGGCTCATGATATGCATCGTTAGGTTTTGGGACAATGGTAGTATAACATCTTCAAATTTGCAGCTTAATGTAGTCACCGTTTATGTGTAAAGATTTGAAATTAGTGAGCTGGATATTTTTGAGTACCTATACGTACATATATCTGTACATCTAAATGCATGTATGTGCGTGCGTAATTCGGTAAATCCAGTGAAGACGTAACGAAATAAACTACTTCGTTTGCATTTCTCTCAACGTGGTCGAACCCGTGTCGGTGAAAGGGCGTTTTTACCAACCTGTTGTTTCGTCATCCGAGTGCTGATTATATATATGTTCCGCCTCCTTGACGCAACTGGGCAACATGCGCATTTGTATGACGGCAGTTTCGTTACCGTTAAATAAGCTTCGATTGCAGCACAAGCCGGGCTGTTTTCTAGCATATTCTTTTGAATGAAAGACCTCCGCTCGGCTTTATCTGAAAACAGTTCATCTCTGATACAAATCCGTACGGTCTCGATGGAGACATAATTTGCTCCAGAGGCCTGACGGACGGTTAGAGGACCGTAGCATCCATTTCGAATTCTTCCAAAGTGGCTAAAGAGAATTTCGTAGACGTACAGGATCAACTAAACACTACTGGCTGTGAATAGGTCTGTCCGGATACAAGGCAAGAATTTTCTTGCATGCGACAAAGAGCGACAAAGGTCCCTCACCAGCTTTTCAGGCTGCCTACTCAGATTGCTCTTAATTTTGTCGCGGAGTCTTTATACAGTTGTCGGCTTTGCTCAGCCTTAAGTGCTCGCCGTGTTCATTAGCTTTTCCTTACCGGGAGAGTGATGTATTGGATGTCTTTATTGTGGCATCATATGCCCCACTATGCGAAGACCAACGTCATGGTCTGGTTGGCTAATCTTGAATGCCGAGGTTATTTCGCCTTTTGTCATACTTGCAATTACACAGTGAACACAAATGCAGGCCAGGGGCAGACTTGGTGCCGAAGTTGCAGAAACCTTGAAGTCCAACATGCTGATAATGAGAAGGTGGAGGGAGGAGTACATGCTTAAGTCGAGCTTGATTACTTCTTGGCTAATACCTTATACCCGCCTGCTGAGGCAGGGTTCTCTTTTATAGATAAATTAACTAAATTAAATAAACAAAAGTGGCGGTGCGGCTTAGTAAAGCTACCTCCAATTAAAACCAATCTGGAAATTTCCATCGAGTTTCCTCGTCGAAACGGACACGTGACAGTCACGATACGCGCCCATTAGGCACGTTGGCTAAGCTAATCCATCGTGATATCGCCCACATTTGCAGTGAGCTTTCCTGCCGTGGTGTCCGTGTGTGCAAACCGCATTTTCCAGTTAGTCCCTAAAAAAAAAGCTATTTTTTGGTTGCCACATATAATTTATCTTTTTGCCACAGACTGTACCAGAATACGATTCATTAATCGACATATATCTCGAAGATAGATATCTATCAAGATTCATGTTTGTGTTGCGATTGGCGTTACCCAGTTTTACATTCGTGCATCTCGTGAGGTGCAGCCATTGTGGACGTAACTTCATTTAAGCCGTGTGGATGCCGCGTTTGAAGCAGAGCCCATACGCCGGGCGGAGAGTAGACGCCGGTGCTTTAATTTTTTCCTTCAGAATTTAGAACCTGCAAATAAAGTCGTACAGTGAGGACGTTTTTGCGTCTTAGAGTACCCTCATGGTGACTCTAAGAAGAGTACTCTAAACAGTGCTCTAGATGATTTTTCTCTAACAAGCAGTTACGTTACCTACTGTTATTTCAGTGACCCTACTAAGCTGGATTTCAAAGTGTCCTCGATCGAGCTTTGTATGTGGGTCGCGGACTCTTTTGAGCTAGCTGTGTAGATCTGTAGAAACGTTGAGTATCGAAGATTTTATGGCAAATATTAGCCGAGGTTGAGCTCTTAGAGCCACGTTGAGGTTGCTGATATCAATGTGCCAAAACGGCACAACAGACAGTTTATGCATTCTTCGAGAAGGTGCATGATGAGCTGAAGCGTTTCTCCGACTCCAGGAACGACGGCACACAAGCACTAAAGAGGCTGATTGATCATTAGCAGGAGAATATGTACTGAGACGAGACGAACTCATATAGAAATAACTCACATATTTGTACTATGTTGTTGTAGTCGTGCTTTAGGCCAGACAGAGCCCAACTGTTTGCACGCACTTAACAAATGCATGCGTAACAAATAGGTCATCTACCATAGACTTTAAAAAAAGCATAACTAGATGGTCTTAATATGCATAGAGTAACAGCGGATCAAACGAATTGTTGTGTGGTAGGCATTTATCACGGTAAAGCATAACTGTCAAACGTTGTTCTGAATGAAGTTTTTTTTTGTCAATTGCGGTTACGTCAATTCTAGAGAGAAGGCTTGAATTTGCAAGTATGTTAGGACCTACCAGGTTGCTCAGCGATTAGTAGTACTAAGATATATATATATATATATATATATATATATATATATATATATAATGTTAAACTCATTAATTTTTTAATAATAGCCTGACTGGGCAAGAGGATATTAACAGCATTAACAAGATATTTACAACAATAAATCACGTCATTGTCTTGCCAACTCCGCTTTTGAGCCCCAACCGTGGGACATTATGCGGCATGGTACCGATTGTACTTTACTTGGCAATATATATATATACAACCAATTATGGTGAATAAACTTGAAACCAGTCCACCGTGGGTCTAGTGCAAAAAACATCGACGGTGGAGTACAACTTCACCACGTGGAGCGTTGGAACGCTATGCTTGGCAAACATCATCGGCAAAGGCCTATTTTTTTCTGTTCTCCGCCACATAGAAATAGTCGTCGGCCTAGTTTTGTAGATACCCAGGTTTATTTATTACAGTTTTACGTCTTACTACCTTATATCTATATACGTTTCAAAAGTGTATAAGCGTTTTCGTTTCCGAAGTTATTATCTCTCTCTCCCTCTCTCTCTCTATCTCTCTCTCTCTCTCTCTCTCTATATATATATATATATATATATATATATATATAAAAAGAGAGAGAGAAAGAAAGAAGAGGAAAAAATAATATTTAACTTTACCTGGTTAAGTTAAATATCAGCTTAGCGCATAAACCGCACGCATGAAAGTGCGGCTTTGTCGTGAAACGATTTCATGATATTTTCATGCTAAGGGTACGTGCGCCAATTAAAAGGTATGCTATTGAGAGACAGATGAGACATTTGAGCACCAAGCAAGATGGCTTAGTGGCAAAGCCTTTGCCTTGCATTCGGGAAGATCGGGTCCGAGACCCAGACCGGCCCTTCTTAAATTGGTTTGCATGGTTTCCAATTTAGACAAGGTAAATGCCGGAATGGATTAAAAATCAGCCATGACATGAAAGAACCGTACACGGGCATTAGCCTTACGGAAAAAATAAAAACATAGACACAATTTTTACTTGTTAGTCAGTTACGATATTACGTATGTGTAGTTAGATAAAGGGCTTTCAAAGTAACAAACTGCACTACGCTGGCAGCTGGGTAACTTACTACTGTATTCTTTGACTGCGCACAGATACTGCACTCCCACCTATGAATTTCTGCAAATAGATGATCCTGAAGCGAAAGTTGCAAAGGGATGGAACTTCCGATACATCGATAAATACGAGGATGGACTGCGCGTTCTCTACAAGGTAAATCGCCAGTGTATATATATATATACGTTTGAACAAACTACTGCATGCAAGTAATGGCTTAATGCCTAAACTTATTGAATAACCGCGTTTCTCCCCCTTGATAGAATAACTGAACTGACCGAACTACTAAACTGTACATTGAACTAAAGAATTAAATCCGGTTATTAAAAAAAAAAAATATATATATATATATATATATATATGATTATTGTACTCTAATAATAATAAAAATACATCTGTAAGATGAATAAGCTCTAACAGACAAAATTATATATATTAGAGCATTTACCACAAATATATATATATACAATTGTAATTAATGTTTACAATATACGGTACATATTTAATGGACAATTGTATCTAATTTTTTTGGTTTGAAAAATATTGTAAGCACCTGTGTACAAGCAGACTGCCCGCCTCAAAAAAACATTGCAACTCATCAGGATATGTTAAACCTCCATTGGCAACTTGCGACACTCTAATCCCCGAAAATCTTCAACTAAAATGCGCTTTTCAATCCCATCTTCATAACAAATCAAAAATATATACACAGTGCGCTGAGTATTGCTGATAAATTGTCCAATTACCTTCTACGAATAATGCGTTTAAAAGTGGGGATATAGAGCGGCTGCTCGCTGTTCACCTGCCAGGTCACGTAGGAATGAGTACACTTTCGAAAATGTAAAACGTGTCTGTTTTATGAATTAGGCGTACGGTATAAGCTTCCGGATCTCCACACAAGCGCGCGCTGGCAAGTTCTATATGGTGAACCTGGCCGTAAATCTCGGCTCTGGTCTTGGGCTTCTTGCACTGGTACGTACATTATGGTTAATGCGCTCAGGACATTACGCGGAATTAGAGAGACACCGGTCTGTTATTGGTAAACGATTACCCATTGACTTTATTTACAAATTAAAATGTATGTCGGACAACGAATTGCCAGTTGGGTCTAGAAAGTCCTAAATGGTCAACTATTAACTGATTGTGACTTACTATAACCTCTTCTATGCAACCAAGTTTTATTCTGGGCTACACAGTGCTATATATATATATAAGGGTTTCAAATAATTGGTCGAATTTGTGCAGACCACGATCGTGTGTGACCTGGTAATCCTGAACTGCATGAAACGGCGGGAAATCTACAAGAAGAACAAGTTCCGAATCGTCAACGAATTCACCGAAGACTGCGAGGACTCCGTTAATTATGAAAGGTAGTATTTGTGCTGTCAACAAACACCTAGGCCACGTACAGGAATATGTTTCAGCGTTTGATGCGTTTTTAGACGCACTCCCCCGTTACTTTGTATCGTGGAAGTTATTATACGCCCCTAAGTGAAATGTTGAATGGATGAATGAGTTTTTACTAGTATTACTAGCTTATTTTGAGAACTAACGCTGTCATTGTATTTGGAGTGATGACGTTACGGTACTTCTCGCAATAACAGAGTTATATATATATATATATATATATATATATATATATATATATATATATATATATATATATATATATATAACTGCATAAAGAACCCTACATAAGGCAATTAAAAATACTAAAACAGACCACTGGAATTTAGCGTACGAGAAGGTCAGAGATTATTACTGGGGCTAAAAGTACAAAATCGTGCGGAACAAAATATGCCACGCACAGACGCCCATACCAGGTAGAAGTTACTCAATCGACGTTAACTGCGCTCTTCCCGGAAGAGACCCCGACCGCAACTGGTGATTTTGAAGAAACTTCAAACCTTACCTTCAAGCCAATCTCAATCCAAGAAAGCAAAACTGTGCAGAACGCATACGGCCAAAAAAGCATCGTGCCCAGATGCGCCAACCCCCCCCCCCCCGCCCCGCAAGCACCTGCTTCTAAAGAACCACTAAATTGTCTTCAAACGCAAGGTGGGTAAAATGCTCGCCAGCGGATATCATCAAATACATCTTGGAAAACAGTACTTTTTTACTCCTATACCGAAACTCGGTAAACCACAAGAGGAGCCTTCGGCATACCGCCCTATAAGTGCCTTGCCTATTCAAAGCAGCTGAACACACTATCGATAGACGACTAGCTCTTTTTTTTTTCTTGGAGGTTTTGGGAATGCATGCTGCACATGCACCACAAGCAGCCTGCGTGACTAGTGTAAGATTCGCAAACTCACTAAACCCGGATTCCTCCCCACCCCCCTAGGCTCGGTATTACTTTGGCATTACTTCGTAGCCGTGGGAGAGGCGTATCTGCCGTTCTCCTTTAATCAGCTCTATCCCTGACTATCATCCCGCATGTCTACCTGCGGTTGAATAGGGGGATATATATTTTGTAATCCGTCCTGTGAGAGTGCGTCGAGACCATGAGGAGGCCCTCGACAGGCGGAGGCAGACGACTAGTCGCAGAACTAGAAGACACGAGGTAGTCGAGAGAAAACCGGGAAGCATCCATCGTCTGGTCATCCTTTTAGGTGTCAAAACCGCGCTTAATACTGCTTTTGTGCGACGCCATACACACGTGTATACCTAAAAGACCGAGTATCTACATATGAACGCGTATGCAGTCACAGACTATGCAGTCACACCCGTGATCCCTCAAGGGTCCGTATTGGGACCAATCCTGTGGAATATAACCTACAATGAAGTAGGACTTGGACTCTCACATCTTCCGTTTCCTACGTAGACAATCTAACATTGATTGTTACCGGATGTCCGTAACGTAGATTGGCTCGAAGAAACAGTCAACGGAGACCTGGCGAATATCCGAAAACACTTCTTCACGCTAGACCTCGAATTGGTTTCACAAAAAAAAAACGAAAGCAATTAAAGCGCTCTTTACAGAGTCTAAATTTACGCCAGGAAGGACATCCTGTAAAGCCTACGCCCATGGTCACGTACCGTGGTGTGATCCTGGATAGGGCTTTCACAGGAGCACCTCATGTGCGCTATGCAGCAAAGAAAGCTGCCAGAGCCCCAGCAGAGCTGCAAAAAATCCTCCAGCTAACTCGATTCAGATCGCGCCGTCTCCTCAACAAGACCTAAAAACATATGGCGTTTAACACCGCACGGGCATATTCACTAGGACCTGAGAGCAACAGAACAAGCTTAAGGAAGCCGCTCAATAAACATCGGCACGAAAGGCATACTAATCAGGAGAACAGATACCCTGAGCAAATGGAGCCAGCAGCGGAAAACAATCCAGTCTGACCATCCTGGATAACCGGACAAAATCAATATATCTTGATCTCAAAAAATGGTACAGCCTTCAACACGGCTCGCTTAACTACTCACTCGCGTGATTGTTAACATCCTACGGTGGCTGCTCTCAGCAATACCTCAAGTTTTCGGGCTGACCCTCAGCCATGATTTAACGTGCACTATACTGTTTTCACATCGCTTCATAGCGGACCCCCATAAATCTGTGAGGCGCAGACTTAATCCACCACGCCACCGGGCTCGACTCTCAGCAATACCTACTCCGCATTGCTAAAACCGACTCCTGATGTGCAACTTAGGTGAGGCTGACGATACACTGCTACTAGAGCGGTGCCTTTTTTAGTGCTCAGCGATAGCTACTGTCTCGGAATCTAAGTCTGAGAAGTGCTCTGGCATGTCCTTGTTGGGGCGCCTCTCAAGGATCATGAATCCTGGTTGATAGTAAGAAGATTCACAAAACTGTCTCCGAGGCAAAAATACCCGCTGCACAAACTCGAAAAGCCTAAATGGAAATATAAAACTCCCAGGTGAAGTTATCTCAAGAAGACAATAGTGCGGCCCCGACCAGAAGCAAAGAGGTCGACTGGATTTAGTGGGTTCATGGGTCCCATACTACCGTAGCTCTAATCTAAGCAAAATTTACCAAATAATTTCTATTAAAAAATCTAGTAAATAAACAATGAATCTCGTTTTATGTTCTCTTGGATATCAAAGTGAAAATTTAAAGCTGACTTGACCCAATCGAATTGTGCATTATTAAAGCTAGCATCCTCATGACTGAAGCTTATTTAAGACTGTGCTGATTTAAAGACAACAGGTTTTGTTTTGGACACATTCAGTTATGCTGTCTTTGTTGTCTACAATATTTCGTTTACCATATAAGCAGAGTAAACCATTTGAAATTTGAAGTAGTAAGGCGGTTTCCAGCTATTAGAAGCACAGCTTTGAGTTAGGAAGATACCTTTCACCTAGCGGATAAAGAAACGTATACACGCAGGTCAGATAAAAATATTCAAACTACTACGACTAACCTTATATTTCTGCTTTTTCCAAAAGTGTTTTTGAGCCCTACTTGGAGGCTTTTACTCTTCAGATGAACACAAATTATTGCCTCCCCGTACACCTAAGTAAAGAAGCACCCCTAAAAAATGTTAACACAGGGCGAATTCAATGCTTTGGCCGTGTAGAGAGCTGTGTCACCACCAACAGCGCCACTGAAAATATATTCAACGAGAATGATACGTCATACTTAAGTCCACTGCGTTGCGCAAAAGTCATTCTGCATATTTGCGAGAGGGCCCTATTTTTTTTCCTAGTCGAGTGAATATTTTGAACACGTTGAACAATGATACTTTAATGTAATATATATATATATATATATATATATATATATATATATATATATATATATACAATATTGCGCGTACGGAGAAAGCACACGTTTACATATACGTATATTCAACACAGTTCTAAAAATCAAGTCTACAGATCTGCTCTATTGCATTGTTAAAGGTGATATAAGTCACACTGCCCCCGCAGAGTTTGCACAAGCATAACAAGGCTATTTCAAGGAACTTCTCCTGAATACAGATTTTCATGTGGAAGCCATGCACAACAAATCGTGCAATTAGGTGTCTATTCATATAGATGTAGCGCTTCCACAAACTACACGTCATTGCTTGAGTTTCGTAAAAGAGCGGGTATCTGCCATCTCGTTGAAAGCTGCCGTTTTTGGTAAAACGTGTATTTTTTGAAAATCTTCAACAAATAGCGAAGTCGACGACAGTAAAATAGACTAGTCTGTTGAGACTAGTGCGGTGGACTCTTACGGCAACGTTCATTGATAGTTTATGAGGGTCTCCGATACCATGAATGGATTGTAGTCCTTTCCGAATTCGTTCATCAATGTCGATAAGTTCGTACCTCGATACGAGAACATGACCCCTAGGTAAGAGAAGCACAAGACAAATTCTATAGATTTTGTACCTCACCGAAGTTCGTCGATTCCAGTCAATTTCCCTCCACGTCTAAACTTCATTGCCTTTATTTTATTTATATTTATTTCTAACTGGTTTCGGTGGACGTAATGCTGCAAGGTCGCAAAGGATTGTTGCAAATAGAATCGGCTGCGAGAATATAGCACTAAGTCGTTTGCATACATAGGGTCGTCTACCTGCGAGTGCCGACTCCGCATCTCTTTAGGAAGGTCGCTCACCAGCATTGAAAACAGCAGGGGGCTAAGATGATCACATTGGGCAACACCAGTGGTCTGTAAGATCGCCGTGTCTTTAGCGGCTTCATAATCTATAATAACTTGTCCTTCCCGCAAAATGCCTTTAATGAGTTCAAATATATTCAATGAGATCCCGCAAAAAAGCCAGCTTGAATTATATGGGATTCTTAATTGCCTTTTATCTCGCATCGGTTAGTATCGCTTTTCCTCGAAGAAATACCTACATTTATTGCCTTGCTTCACTATCCAGTAAAGAGCGTATCCTTTCCCATTGAGATATAAAAGATGCGAAGTTGCGGTGAAGTGTCTCGTTCACATGGCGAACGTACTTTTGATTTATAGTTTTACCAAAGGAACTTTTACATGAATGGTCATGATCTATTTTAAATACTATAGAAGTGCATCGTCGGGTTATTTTTTAAAAACACTTTGTTTTACAGTTTCTATTATACCCAGATAGCTGTCACAATTTTCAGCATTCAATATATACCCCCACCCATAGACTAGTTGTTAAAGAACAGCCTCACAAATTTCAACGAACATAAAACTGCGTTCTTGTCAGATAGGTTCGGCGTTTAAAATATGCACCTTTTCGTTTTGAGAGAACATCCGTTGTCAACCTAGATATGATCTTAATGCGTATTTAATCATTGACGATATTGATCAGTTATTGGCAGAGATCAAACCAAAGGCGCATTGGTGCAAAGGAGACGCAGTGCATACTGATAAAGAACGCAGTATATCAGCTTCCCCCACAATTGTTACTGGGTCGTAAATAGGCAGCCAGTGAGCTGTCCATTTTAAAAACATTTACGTAGGAGTTTTTCTTCAAATTTAGAGTATCCTCCTACGGGCTTGGAATCGCCGTGCGACATATCTGAAATGCACCAAGGGCCGGACATGTTGAGATATCTAGGGTTGCTTCACCCAACAGTCTTTTTGACAGCAGCATGGTCGCTGAATCTCAGCGGTTTATGACTGATCACTTATGCTTAATGAGCATCGTTCAAAGAAAATTCGATCAACACCGGCGGAAACCAAACCGGCGATAATCCGGGCGACGCAAACAATTACGAGCGTACTAAGTGAACTTTTCATGTGCAAATCAAATCGTACGCACGCTCCGCATGGCTGCCATGTTGAACGTTTTTGCTGTGTTGATGTGCGAGAAGACGCGGCTAGAGGACGCTCGCCGCGCGCGCTACGGATGCGCAAAGATGCCATTCGAGGAGGTCGAGCTGAGAGTGCCCGGCAAGGGCTATGTCAATTCAGCGCTCCGCAGAACGGCTCGGCGCATTTCCTCGGGTTCGTGAGCGGAGACCACGCCCGCTCGAGATCCATGAGAGTTGACGGCGCACAAGGCTCCTCTCTCACGGTCTCAAAATACACAACATTTTCGATTTTTGGGGAAGTGCAAAAGAGTGAGGGCCGAAGGTACAGCGGGCCTGCAATTGTATTAACATTCATCCCTCGTGTTATGCACACTTCGCCTCACAGTAGCACCCCGCACGAGTAATTAACGAGATTTGGAGAGCACTACGGAGGTGTTAACGTATTGGACAGCAATGAGTTGGCGATTTTGCAAACCATTCACTAAAGGAAGGAGGCAGCTTGGATCCTGATTAGCTATAGTTCGACCACCGATAGAAGCTGATTGCCTGTGTGAGCTGATTTGTGTCTTTGCGAGACTCTGCTAATGGTGAATTAAGCCCGGTGGCGTGGTGGCTAAAGTCTGCGCCTCGCAACCGGAGGAGACACATAGCAGGTGCGCGGGTTCGAGGGTTCGAGCCCCACCGTTGCACATTTGTATTTATGGGGGTCCGTCTATAAAGCAATGTGAAAAACAGTTCCGTGGACGTTAAATCTTGGCTAAGGGTCAGCCCGAACACTTTACTTAATGGTGAATTAGTTCATATTCTGTTGACGAGCCATGGAGCCGCGTTGACGATAGCCTAAGCTCAAGCAAAGCAACAACCTCTGCCGGCGATGCTTTCTGCCGTCGTATAAATTCGTCAGAGCCCGTGCGGGCTCTTTCACTGGGCAACTCAAATGAGAGACTGTCGACGATGAGCACTGAAGAATAGCAACAATACAATACACGCTGATTCACATTCAACATTGAACTCAACACTTGGGTATGTGTTTGACATAAGACATGTGCTCAAGTCATTTTTAATATCACTTTACCGTTGTGAGTACAAGCTATGTCTAAATAGTGTGCTTCTTTATATATATATATATATATATATATATAATATGTTTCTAAATATGCAAGTATTGTTTTTTTTTCACTTGACGCTCTGACAACGTTTGTTTTAGACGTTCGTTGTGGGCCAAGATATTTAATTGCGGCACTATGATAGCCTCTAAATGCACCCCCGGTCACTGCGTTGTCGTTACTGGGTTGGTATAGGCTTTGTCCGGCAGAGATATGGCTATGTAGCAGCGGGGCAATGGCAACCACGTACAGCAAGAACAACCAGCAAGGCCGGGACTCGAATCCGTGAACGGTGCGTTAGCCGCCTATGTCGCTCCCTATTGTGAACTCATTATCAAAGGCTGACTACTTAATGCTGATTGAGATGTGACGATACTAGACATCGCCTTTCCCGCCGGCTGGCATCGCTTTTGTCGTTGTCTGTCAGTGTGTTGTCGTATTGTGTCTATGTGTACCTTGTTTGTACAGCTGCTTCGAAAATAGATAGAATGTACAAAAAGTGGGTTGTGTGTCACCGGTGGCCGTAAGCAACTGCATCCAGTCGCGCGTAAGAATGCAGCCTAAGATGTAGGTGATTGCACAAGCAATGAACGTTTCTGTACGGACTCTTCTGTACGGACCTTTCTACTCGTGCCCATAGGGCAGCTTGCGTTAGCATAGTAGTCAAGTTTTCGGGCTGACCCTCAGCCAAGATTAACGTCCTCGGAACTGTTTTTCACATTGCTTCATAGACGGACCTCGTAGATAAATAGAAATGTGCAACGATGCGGCTCGAACCCGCGCACCTGCTATGCGTCTCCTCCGGTTACGAGGCGCAGACTTAAGCCACCACGCCACCGGGTTCAACAGCATAGTAGTAGTAGTAGGGCGTAACTACTGGCCATAGGTGGGTTAGCGCCTAGTTGAGCTAAAGGAATGACTAGTCATTATGGTGGCCGTGGGCTCATTTTATTCGCACAATATTTACTCAAGTTCTGGAGTTCGACGGTTCCAATGACGAAGGACGCCAATGCGTCGTTGTGTTTCTGCTACTGTGTGCGTAGGCGAAAACATACACACTAGAACATAGTTAAGGTAGAACCGTCGGAGCATCGTTTTTAGGCACTTCGAGAACATTTTGCTAATATTACCTTACAACCTCACGCCTAACTGATCTTGTGTTGACTGAGCATCGTTATGGCGATCCGGCGCCGTCACAATCGTCGCCTTTGTATTTATTGTCGCTGGTGTAATTCTATTCATTCGGCTTATGTTCCTTATATATGTATATACAACAATATATATATATATATATATACATGTATATATATATATACATATATATATACATATATATATATATATGTAGAGTATGTACGGTCTACTCACATTGCTCGCTGTTCGGTTTCTCTGTTGCCTTCTTTCTGTGGCAAATATCGGCGATTCCCATTGCGGTGCCGTCGACTTCACGACGCCGCCATGCGCATGATACGCATCCGCATCTACACTGCACGCTGCTTGAAACTTCGCTTACGAAGGTCATCAAAACCACAGTTGTCCGGCCCGGAACAGACCAAAACAAAGGACATAGCTTCTCCAGGACAGAAAGCGTTACCGCCTTAGACTTCAGGAGAGCCAACCTACAAAAAACGCCGAACAGGAACGGTATCAACGTGTCTTTGTCTGTTGTCGTCCGGCATCAGCTCCAAAATAATAATAATAATGCTGATGTATTGTAGAACATTTTCAGTAAAGTTATGTTGTAGTGTGTAATTTTATGTATTTAATGTTAAGTTTCACAAATAAAACGATGTTATTGGAAATTGTTTAAAATCATTGACTCTTTAGATGAGCGGTCGACGTCACTGCAAGCGAATAAACTAGGCGAATCAATGAAACCTGTTTACAACTTATTAAACAAGATATACTCGTATGTTACATATTTTACCACTTTCTATCTTATCTCTATCTCTCTCCTCCGGTATTTACTTCTTGTCAAAATATTATAATTGACTCGTATACGTTCTGTATACGTAGACTCTTAGATAAGACAAACAGCACGTGAAGTATACGTACGTGTGTTAAGGAAATGTATTTTGATGAGTTGTGTGGCATTGTTTCATTCTGTACAAGGTTGTATCTGACGTGGACTACATTTTGGCTTTTCATGAAAATCGATATGAACAAGCAACTATCTCAGCAAAATATGTGACCTTAATGGGTACCTTAAACCTGTCGGGCTGGGCTAACCCTCAGCCAAGATTTAACGTCCACGAGACTGCTTTTCGCATTGCTTCATAGACGGACCCCATAGATACAAATGTGCAACGGTGGGGCTCGAACCCGCACACCTATGTGTCTCCTCCGGTCGCCAAACGCAGGCAAGTGCACCCACCACGCCACGGGGCTTAACGTGATGGGTACCTACACAAATGCGAGCTGATCTCTGCATAGCTCTATTTGAGAAGCAAAGTTACCGCACTCATTGCCAGTAATAGCTAGGTTCTAATCGGGTTTTCACCCAAGCGAGCAAGAGAGAGAGAGTGTACTATCCACTGATAAATACCTGTCCACTGAAAACGGGCTTTCGGCTTTCCTTAGAACACTTTGGCTCTATAATACCTATATAGTAACCGAGTTATATCTATATAGCCAAAAGGGGCTGTATTTTGTTGTACAGGCACCGATTTCACGATACTAATCGCCACGTGGCACACAATTCTTTAGTAATCACATTAGTTTACGACGAAGATTAGCGCAGGGGTTACGAATATCTTGTTTATTTACTACACCTTCTATACGCCGAAATATCGTTTTTGCCAGGAACCTTCACAGACTCGTTACATGCGGATTGGTTCAAACTCGTACCAGACAAATAGTACTTTCGCTATGAGTGATAAGCTTGATCGCGAAGGTAAATTGACTAAGCACATATTATGTGCTTAATAACCATTCTAATATGGATATGTGTACTGGCGTTCTTCTACTGAAAAAATCTTCTACTTGATTGGATCCAAGTGATAATGATCAAGCAAATGCCAGCGTCTCAAAGAAGTAAATCGTTGTCTTTTACAATTTAATACCCATATACATTGATGTAACAAAAAAAATCTGTACTTTTAATCCTTTGAGACTATTACCAAAATTGAACCGTCTGGCTAATTATTCCCACCATTAGTAAGTAGTTCGTTAAACTGCTTTATATCTCCAGTGACACTAAAGCTAGTTGTTGGTCTTCTGTCTATTGACAGCTTCAGGATACCTGTGCATATCGTTAGAACCATACAGAACCTTGGAGCATCACTAACTGATGATGACTAGATAATTAGCTATTATCTTGTTTCGTTTGCGAAGTCGATCATCGTACGCGTGCTTCCAATTGTCGAGAGATTGTCCTACCGCCGGACCAATTCGAGATCCGGAAGCGCCAAGGTCGTACACAGGACGTACTTCAGTCGGAAGTTAAGCAGGCATTGGCGAGCTCCAGGATTACCTTTATTCGCAGTGTTCGTCAATTGCTTCGTGGCCTTTAGCAAAGTCCCCCCCCCCCCCTTATAAGCCACTTATTAGTGACGCATTTCGGCACGCTAGAGTGGGCGGCCCTTTTCTACGAATGCTTTCCACCTTCTTTGCCGAGAATTGGAAATTAATATGTAAGGTGGGGGCACAAAAGGTGGGGGCCCTGCATGATTTTTTAAATCGCACAGTAGACAATAGCTGTTGAGCCAAGAATACGCAAACTACTTTCTGAATTACATATTTTTATATCAATATAGTACGTGCTTTTTGGATAGTTAAATACTACGAGATTCATATATATATATATATATATATATATATATATATATATATATATATATATATATATATATATATATATATATATATATATTCATATATATATATATATATTTTTCCATATATACATTATGCAACACTAAAGAGAATACAACATACTAGAGATCCACCGGTTTAAGTATTTTCGAATAGAATAACTAGGAATCGCCTTTTCTGTAAATTAAGACTGTAGTAAGGTTTTGTTTACTACTTGATCTTAGATGTACGAAGGAAGGGCACGGAAACGACACCATACATCATATCGGAAAGGGAGCCAATTACCGCATATGCCCAGCAAACCAATGGCAATTGAATTCAATTCCGCAATCTAACAGCGAAGCGGCGAGCACTGCGCTCGCCTCTACTAAAAATGATGGAATGCCTAAGGCCGCGCGTAATCTTGGTAAACGATATTAATGTTCTTGAATTTGTTGGGGTTTTTGATATTAGATATCCGTGTCTAGAGTGTTCTTAGAAGTTTAATGTGAACAATACCTCTGATAACTCACCAGCGAGACAGCATGACCTTAGTTAAGTGGACATTTCACTCAGGTTAACTCCCTCGGACCAGAATACTTATTTGTTGTTATCCTCGCAGAAGACTCATTTTCACAGATACAGGTTACCAAACGATCCAAGATGGAAGCTCGGCGGTAGAGATTGACGGGAGGAATGCAGACGCACATGCGCTCTAAGGTATGGGAGCTACCTAGTTCGTGACACTCACTTACATTGCCTGACAAAAAAAACATTCCTAATGATTGCTTTTGTTTGTTTGTTTATGTATAGTTCATAAAAGATAATTGCACATTTTACTTCCAAGCTCCATTAGGCTCATAGCCTGTTCGGAGTCTCTTTCATGAGGTTACAATGTTTCATGTATATTCGCCATTGTGGCCGATTTACCATGTGTTGCGACATGGTTTGTATTACTTAGATTAATTTTAACCAGATACCAAAATTTCGAGATCATTTTACTTGAGTTCCCACTTCAGTTTGAGCAGAGATTTTGTCTGCTTGACGGAGACCGGCACTTTGGTCCAGTAGGAGACTCCGATGTTTCGGAGCATAGCTTTGGCTGGTGGGAGTGTGCGTGTGGTAGAATAAGTAAGTTAGACGCATTATCCCTTGTAGATATGGGTATTGCTGGTTTTGTTAAACCCGGTAGGTTTTGAATGCACTCTGAGGAGTATACAGCTTACGTTCAACTCTTAGAGAGTATTCTATAAGTTTTGAAAGCAACAGAATGCTTATATTATTCTAGTGCGGCTGCACTCAGTCTCGCATCCCAGAGTTGTTCTCAGTGCTCGTTTTGGAGTCGGTGAAGCAACCTCATAAGACGCATCTGTGTCAAGCCATAATTTTCTACAGCGTAAGTCAGGTTAATAAAGACGTAAGCAAAATACATCGCCACCGGGCAGTTCTGAGGAAAAATTCGTCATTTTTTCACTAACCCCACCTACTTCCGGGAGTGCTCGAGCGGTAACCGTTGGGTTTTGTTGTATCTTTAAGCGCAGAACGTTCTTTTCTAGCATAGGCTTATCGTCTAGATTAAAATATCTACCATAAACCTTGGCAAACTATTATATTTTCGGCACTCTGAACTTGCACCCTTTGTCTGCGTTTTTGGAAAGCAGCTAAGTTTTGGCATGCAAGCAGACTCTAATGCTATCTAATGCAGTAATAGCCGCCCTATTATGAACGTATCTCTCGTTCCCGTGTTGACGTTGCTCAGATGGCGCTGCAAGCCACCGACGCCATTGAAGGCCAAAACGGCAAGAACCTGTACATGAACCAAATATAGAAGTACGTATATGCATATACACCACAGATATAAATATATATATATATATATATATATATAACGTTAAAACGGTAAGTATGTTTAGTGAACATTGTTGCACATCTTGACGTATAAATGACCGCGTGTTTATAGTAGCGATTATTCTTATTAAATTGCTTTATTGCTTTTCAGTGTGGATACAATGGAACTTAGTTGATGGCGTGCGAATGCTGCTAAAGCGGTTAGGCTGATGCTGCATTCATTGAAGGTGATTTAAAAACGCCCGTTACATGTTTAATAAAGGTACATATATATATGCATTGGTACCAGTTGATCTCTTGACGTTGTTGACGTTACCCCCCCCCCCCTTTCCCCTTTTGTATGACTACTTTGTTGTGTCTCTACAAGATTCGAGCAGACAGCAGAGTCAGTGGAGGTGGGGGAAGAATTAGAGAAGGGGGAAAGGGGAACCGGCTTTATCGTAGAGAAAGATGTTTAGCGAACATGTTGCGATGTGCACTCTGGCGACGGCTGCCGAGGAGATCGGGTCGCAGAGAAGTTACGTGAACGACGTAAGACGTCGTAGTTGTCGGCAGTGTAGCCGTATGAGCGGCGGTTGGCCGAAGTTGAAGTTGTTTATATTTTTTTAATAAACCTTACGCTGTTGAAAGCCATTCAGTTGTACTCTGTGGGATCCTCTACTACGTGGGCAGAAGATAACATTTTTCTGCTTACATTTTGGTGGCAGCGGTGGGATCTCCGTTCGTCGTCTTGAGATAGCGTAGGTTCGAGTTAGGTCTGGATCGGCAGAACGACCGAAGTGAGTGACTCAGTGATTTTTTGGTGTAGTTTGGTGGTGGCAGCCGAAGACGCAGTCAGAACAAAATGGAGGAGACGGACAACAAGTCACTCGAAGATACTGTTGGTGCGCTAGCAAGAATGATGCAGAATATGGCTGCAGATAACCATAGAAGGCTGGAAAATTTTCAGAAACAGCAGGAAGAATTTCAAAAATTCGTAATAGAGAAAGTGCTGAAAACAGAAGTACCGGGGACAGAACAGCCTACAGCAACTATGGCACCGGCGGCGACACAAGTGGTGGCTGTGTGATCTGAAGCATTTGTTGATGTTTGTAGCCAAGTAGACTCGTATTATGGAGAAAGAGGCTTGCCGGCCAGGGAGTGGATCCGAATGTTTGAGCTAGCGAAGAAGATTGGAGAGTGGTCCTGGGCGGAGACAAGTCGCGTGCTGTTCGTTAAGATGTGCGGAGAAGCCCGAACATGGCACACAACCCATGGACACAGGTGTCGTGACTTTGATGAGTGGCGGGCGATGTTCATGGCTGCCTTTGACCGAAAGGCAGACAAAAGTGTCCTCCTAGACAAAATTTGTGCGCGTCGGCAGCAGACGGGTGAATCTATCGGTAGTTACGCCTGGCGGCTTGAAGCTTTAGCGTTGCAGCTACCGTTATCGACGCACGAAATCAAATCGCGTGTGCTTACCGGGTTGCGTCCGGAGTTTGGATTTTTGATTCAAGATGTGGCGCGCCAGCAACATGATGATATATCCTCGCTGATCCACGACATCCAAGACGCGATTGATCTGCAGGAGCGTTGGCGGCAAGCCAGTGGCGGTGTGACCAAGAGCGGCTCTGTGACAGATCAGTCGAGATACAGTCGGGGCCAGAATGTTGGCCATCGAGCTGAGAACTGTGTAAAGCCAAGTTCTAGAGAGTCCTGAGGCGGTCAGCAGCAGAAATCATTAAGTTATGCGTCGCGACATACGACCTCGGTGCATCAGCCACGTCACTGGGACCGGGCCGGTGGCAGCGATAACGCCGAAAACAGAAGCGATCGCACACGGCTCCCTACGTGCTTTAACTGCGGGAACGCAGGACACATTAGTCGTGATTGTAAGGTCCATAGCGTGCGACAGGTAACGTACAGGCCAACCGGCAGCGCAACTGGATCTCGCGTGGCTGATGAGAGCGGAGGCAAGCTCGTAGTAGTGGACGGCAAGAAATGGCAAGCCAAAGTAGACACCCAGTCTGATATAACGTGCGTGTCTCGTAAGGCAGCCCTGCAGATGGGTCTGAAAATACGACCGACGACCGTTGGTCGCGTCCAGGGTATTGGTGGTGGCTTCTGTACGCCGGTCGGTGAGTGCATGGTCTCGGTAGCGTCCGATGGCATGGTGCATGAAGAAGTGGCACTTACCGTGCTGGAAGATGGTGCGATGCTCGGGGAGTCAATCTTACTGGGTAAGAACCTGCTCGACCGCCGAGAGCTGATTACAGTTTACCGAGAGGGTAGTGCTATTATTCTTAGTTCAGCGGCGTACCCGGAGCTAGCGAAGTTACTACCAGGCTCGGTAGAGCCAAGGGTTGAACTCGTCGCCAAGGAAAGCACTAAGCTTCTTCCGCGAAGCGTCTGCTTGGTTCGTGTACGGCCAATCGAGGCGGTGGATGGCCCGGTAATGGTCGAAGGCCATGATGGTCGTAGTGGAATACTGTTGGATGTAAGCGACGGAGTGGACGCCGTGTTGCCTGTGGTCAACTACGGGGATGAGATTAGTCAGCTAAAGGCAGGCGCTGTTGTCAAACGAGGACGTTTGGTTGACTTGGAAGATATTACGTACCAAGTGGTACCAGGAGAAGAGACGGCAGAGCCTAGAGAGAGTGGCGAGGTCACAGCGGGGACATCGATGTCGGTGAATGCTATGCGTGTGGCTGCGTCGATAAACGGGGAGAACCTGCAACTACAGGTTGGAGAGGGCACCCCGGCCCCTGTTGAAGCTAAGTTAAGGTCACTGCTGTATCAACACGCGCCAGTAATAGCCACGTCGATGAAGAATCTTGGCCACACGCCGTTAGCAGAGTTTAAAATTATTGAGGTACCGGGAAGCCGATCAGTAGCGGCGAAACCTTACCGATTGTCGAGCCTAGTGTCTAGAGATCAACACAGCACTCGCCGAATACTGCCGCTGACTCCGCTGGATACACTGGCGAAAAGAAAGATGAGAGCGCCGCCGATCGGGAAGACGAGCCACAATCGACGACTCATCCGGCGGCTGTTACGACTAGCGACTCTCCCGGGAAGGCAGGTACCGTCAGGGAGAAGCGAGCGCGGGCCACACGAAGCGGTCAAGGGTTGGACGCAGAGGCGAGAGCGGAACAGAGACGAAGCTCCAGGCGTCGACGACAACCAAACTATTACTATAATGATTATTAAACGCCTAAAAGTTCACTCGATGAGGACATCGACAATCTATCGGTAGCATTGGCCGAGTGTGAGAGTCGGGTTTCATTCATTCTATATATGCATTGGTACCAGTTGATCTCTTGACGTTGTTGACGTTATCCCCCCCCTTTCCCCTTTTGTATGACTACTTTGTTGGGTCTCTACAAAATTCGAGCAGACAGCAGAGTCAGTGGAGGTGGGGGAAGAATTAGAGAAGGGGGAAAGGGGAACCGGCTTTATCGTAGAGAAAGATGTTTAGCGAACATATTGCGATGTGCACTCTGGCGACGGCTGCCGAGGAGATCGGGTCGCAGAGAAGTTACGTGAACGACGTAAGACGTCGTAGTTGTCGGCAGTGTAGCCGTATGAGCGGCGGTTGGCCGAAGTTGAAGTTGTTTATATTTTTTTAATAAACCTTACGCTGTTTAAAGCCATTCAGTTGTACTCTGTGGGATCTTCTACTACGTAGGCAGAAGATAACATTTTTCTGCTTACATATATATATATATATATATATATATATATATATATAATAGCAGTACTTTTTTATGGAACCGTCATCTCTGGACGGCAAATGTATTTAAATGCAGTAATTGCTGCCCAAAGTCTCTGACACCGTTGTCGACCCCTATAAAGCCACCCTCTCTGTACACCAGCTAACAGTCGAGAACACCGATAGCTATAATGTAGCATACTAGCATAATAGCATACATTCAGCCCCAAAAACTGACCTATTTTTTCATATTGGTTAACAGAACTTCCTGAATCGGGTCTCGTAATTTAACCTAGCCTGCCTCGGTCAGTGCCTAATTTCTAGCCTTGAAGTGCAAGCATGCCGCGGACCGTCCGTGTCCATCTTTGCTCAGTGGCAATCCCTTGATGCCCTGCAAGCCTCAACATGTTAGTGAAGCGTTTAATAACGCTTACCTATATAGTGGTCCAGATGGTTTAAATCTGGACTGTTGGAATAATTGGAATAATCACAGAAAAGTGAATGGATCTGTCTACATTAAGGAAGCTACTTTTCTATCATGCTGCTTGTGTAAGCTGGCACTGACGTGTTGGGACGGCCCCCAGCAACCACGGTGTCCATGGACGGTTGCAATAAGATCAAAGTAACCTTTTGGTAAATGTCCGCAATTTTATATTTGTAGGATAGCAGTGTCCGTCAAGCAGCGCGGGCATAGACAGCGTCGGCTGGCGGCAATGCCGAAGCAAGCTAAATACATGGCGCCAAATAGAAGATGCCGCCACCCTACTAGCGAAGACGCGGGAACTCACTAAATGCGCGGGCAATCTGTGAGTATATAAGGAGGCATGAGAATAAATGAGTCAGTAGTTGTTGCTGCGAGCCAGACAGAGGACGTGTGTTGCTTGAGCGAGAGAATGGCGAACTCGTAACGGTCGCCGGCCGGTCATGGGGTGGTGGACACTACAATATAGTTGTTCAATTTGAGCGGCCGCAGTAATTTAGACACGCAATTTAAGTCAATGCATACTGCGTGTGCTTTTTTTAAGATTAAATTAAACCAATAACAGCATTCGGTTTAACACTCGTATAAAATAATGTTTAGTTTCTATTTTTTTTTCAACTTTTCAAGTACTAGTTGGAAAACGCGGTTGCATACACGGACATCGCGGCAAATGTAGAACTTCAACCTAATAAAAAACCCGGTCGTGATTCCTCGCGTTCCCGAGCTGACTGGAGACTGCTTGTGCATTGCATCAAACCGTCAGTGGGGGAGTCCACTGCTCCAAACGGGTGTGTTTCTCGGGAGCGTTGGGAAGACGCTGGCGGCTTAGGAGGATGAACCTCGTTTGTATTGGATGGCTTTGAAGACACGATACATTGCGTTTCTGTAAGAGAGCGCTTTTGCCATTTTTGTGCAGATGTCGTATGGTTTAAGCGCCGGCGTCTTTATTACAAGCTGTAGTAGCCCCTAGTCCAGCACCGCAGTATATGCACGCGGAGAGTAGAAGATTTTCAGATGTCGCCGTGGCTTGCGTCATATGATTCTGTTAGCGTCGAATCGGAAAGGTCTGCAAAGGCCCGCCGATATCCTGACGTTCCGCGCTATATAGAAGAAATTAAGGGCTGCAGACCTACAGTTATAGTTGTCTAGGACGAGCGCGTTTGAGACTACATTGTGGCCTGGCAAGCAGCCGGATGCAAATGTGGGCATCTAGGGACGGCGTTTGCAGCCCGCGGGTTTCAGCAGTACGTGTTATGCCACGTGGATGGACTCCACTGCAGTGGTTCGCACTGCCAAAAAGGTATACAGGCTGGTTCTTCGTAAAAAAGTAACAACCCACAATCCCTCAAAGTAGGTAGGTTTCACGCATTTCAGGTACACCATTCACCATGACCTCTCATACCGACATTACTTTGCCCAGTATTTGCCCAGTGCAACTGAATTCCGTGCGGAGCGGCTGGTGCTACCTCCGCTTACAAAAACGGGGTGCTGTTTGTATCGAGTGTGAAGTGGCAATCGTGGGGTCGCTGATGCTGACGCTTTGTACGGTCTACCCTCTATGTACGCCGTAAATGAGTTCGCGTATGAGTCGAAGTAATGGCCCATTAGCTGCCGGCTATCCCGAGGGCGCCGTGATGTTGCCCACCGGTTTTCCCACGTGGACTTTATTGCTTTCGTTTTTTTTACCTATTCATTTTCGGTTCGACTGCATGCACATAACAGGAAAATGTTACCAAAGACTCCACCACTATGTGACACCAGATACAGCACTACATAACAAGTTAATCTGCATGCATGGTCCCCTAAAGGTAACACGGACGGATAAACGGGCGCGTGCCCGTTGGTTACACTGTATACGGCATGGAAGGTCAGCAATTAGAAGCAGCTGATTAGAAGCGGGCTGTGGTTATCGCCCCGCGCCAAGTCATTTGTCTACGCAATCATATCATATCATATGCTACTGCGCCGTCGTCCAATCGTGGGCTGTTCTCTTGAATGTGAGCAATTCTGCGGACAGGCCCCGATGACGAAGATCACCGACCGACGCCACGCCATGGGTGTATAAGCGTAAGCATGCATTTGAAGCATTGCCGTTGAAAAAGCCCAGAATCAACAACATTCTAGACGTCTAGACCCCCTTGCGATATTAACAGATAAGAATGAAGAAGTCACCCAGGTTTTGCGTGACTTCACCTGTAACGACCCTGCTTGATGTCTGTGGATTTCTCTCTGATTGACAGAGTTGACTGTCTCTCTAACAGCCATATTAGGCAGAATAGGCAGACGCGGCATCAACATCATCAATTATATAAAAACGGTTATCGCCGTAGCTGCAGCCGCAACATATCTAGAAGTGACGCTAAATACTCATGATAGTGGTGATGAAATGCGTTATCGTAATGATGTAACTTTGGTAATATTATAACATAATGTATGTATTTGTGAAGCGGTAAAGAGAAGCGAAATCAAATGTTTACAAGTAGTGGTTTAAACCGAATGTCTCGTTGCGCGAACGGGTAACGTCAGTTGCAATGCTAGTAAAGAACACACTAATAACGCTCAGAACCTGCTAGACACGTGTGCTTAATAATGTGATATGCACATAACTACATTCGACTTCCCTCTACCGACATTCAAATTATTAGATTTGCCAATTATATAGCGCCGCTTTTAGAAAAAAAAAAACTAACAGCCTGATCTATCAAAAGAGCATACATCTCATATACTCGGCAACATGCCAACTACTAAAAGAATAAATAAAAACTCAACTTGTAATACAAAACTACACTAAAGGGCCAGCGTTTATGAACAGAAAAAGCGAGCAACACTGTGCAGGATTACTTACCGGCAGTGTTTACATCTATATTTATGTCTAACAGAAGATTGTTAGGAATATGTGCAGGTTCTTGTTCGCCGTGAGCGTACATATGATTGAAATGGTAGTAGAAAATATAAATAAAAGTGCCTCAAATCTGAGTGGTATGCTCTCAAATACCTATCAGGTCCTGAAGATCGCCTATGCTTTACCGCTGTCAAAGGAAAGGATTTTGGCGCCGACCCGGTAGCAATCGGCAATTATCCATCAAATATCTCAAATCTCGTGGACTTTTGAGGTAAATGTGAAACGGCGGCTTGAGAGGCATCTTGAGAACGTATACATTACCTAAAATGACCGTTTCACACGTCTGGAAAACGACATTTCAAGAAGGTTGAATTTGAATGTTTAGATTATTTCCGTGCCATAATTTCGAGGTTGGAATGTTGCACATCTCTGCTTTTACTGGTGTTAAGTCATCTGTTGAATCTTCGTCGAGAGAAAGACACTTAGGCTCAAAAAACCACTCAAACGTGGGACTGCTTAAGCTCTGTCCCATTTGCCTAGTTCTGTTTGGTCTGGTTAGGGTAAATGAAAATTCCAACTCTGTGTAGATTCCAACACCCTAAAAATATCCTAATTTTGTGTAGACGCCGCCGTGGCCAATTGACGGTCATTTTCGCTCAGCGTTCCTATAGATGATTCTCGTAGACTCGCGACGGTCTACTGGAGCAGCGTGCTTGATCCCCTAGACTGCTAAAATGTAATTAAAAAAAAAAAACACTCTGCTTTGCCCTGGTTTCTCATGCATGAAACCGTGTAGCGGGATGATTGATTCATGATAATACAGGTTGGCTCCCGTTTGTATTTAAGCAAACGGTTGCCTTTTTCCACAGCGTGATGTTTCTCATGTACTTACTAATTAATTGGCGGCTCGGAGTTTGTTGAGTTCGTTTGGACAAATTCGTCGCACTTTTGCGTTCGATGTCTTCTCTTCTGTTGGCGGACTGTCCGGTGTTTCAGCGCCGGTGCTGTGTAATGATAATATTTCTACATCTATGCTGTAGATGATGGATGTACACTCTTTCGGCAATGCCTTATTTTGCAGATCATGTCATGAGAACACATTTAAAACTATTTACTGTGCCACATTCTAGACTGAGTAGACGCGTCTTGTATTCATTTAAATGAAACCACAAGTTGTGGCGTTTCCGAAGGCTTGAACAGTCAGAGGCTGCAGAAGCTTCAATTTACCAATTATCCAAAGCGGTACAGATTGCAGCACATGACTAAACAACCGGTTAACTAGCCAAGTATGTGGTGTACAAGACAGCTGTACGACGAACACGTTTTAGGAACACGAATGTACTTGTACTAGTTTGTTTAATATATATATATATATATATATATATATATATATATATATATATATATATGTGTGTGTGTTAGCATATATATATATATATATATATATGTGCGGGAGTAACTATGACTCTCTTACCGGCCTTGGTCCGCTGGTGCGTGACTGCCACGCGCTGCGGGGACCTTCACTGGCCCACTTGTAAGTTAGTCAGACGGTACAAACTCCCGAAACCGACACTCCCGTGTTTTAAGAACTAACCGGGGGGCAAGGCATACGATAGATTTGGGTTGTCAACGAATTCATATTGTCATCCTGTCGTGGCCCATTCGAGGGCTGTTAAGGCTACTGCCAATACGGGGGGCTTGTGCTGCATAGAAGCCCCCGGGCTGGACGGTTAACGCCCCGAGTGACACTCGGTGGTACCGTCCGGGACGCCTGCTGCCTTGGCTTAATAGGCAAAATGAGTGAGAAGTGGCCACACGAACGCAGACCACCGGTCGAGAGGGCCTTCTGGCCCCGTATTTTACGGGGAACCCCTGCTCTGGAGTGGTCCGACGTCCTTCGGGGGGAAGGTATATTCCGGGGTGTAACGCGGAATCGCGAGGTGAATGCGTCTAATCGGTACGGTGGAGTAGTGTGGTACCCCCATTCCGAACCTCGATAGGGGGGAGGGTGGGGGATCTGCCGGCCTGTCAATTCGGGCTGGTGGGCACTCCCGTTCGGGTCCGCGCGTATTAAATCGCGGTTAAAGGGCGGGAGTGTAAGTATTTCTCTCTTTTGCTATATATGTGTGTGTTAGCATATATATATATATATATATATATATGCGTGTGTGTTAGCATGTCTAAAAACAAAACACACATATGTAGTTGCTTTAGTTTATTGAATATCGCATAACAGGGGGGTCGTCTAGTGCATTTGTACCTTAACAACATGCAAACTGCGTTATTTAAGATACCGATCTATATATGACTTAGTAACAGCAACAAATGAAGTTATTACCACAGTTGTTACTACGATTCTAAATTGTCTTTGTTTAACTGTACAGCAATCCCGGGCTATCTAGACGTATATACATATATTGATTATTGTGTGTTCCATTCAAACAAAATGTTAACCTAAACCAACATTTATAGGGTTGAGTAAAAGCATGGGAACTATCAAGGCATTAGGCCTAACCCTATTCGTAATGACATGAAGAGAGCCTGTGGACACAAATCATCAGGGTTTAATTGGCGATATTCATAGATGTCTGTCACACCTATACATAACGTTAGCGCGAAAAAAAAAGATATATATATTATATATATATATATATATATATATATATATATATATAATATATATATCGTGTTCGCTAAGATACAGTACACTTGAACAAGGCTGGTTAGAGAATTTTTTTGTTTGTAGCCAAAATAATTTGGCTTCAGTTGAAGATTCAGTTGCCCGATGCGTAGGTCTGCAACTGTGCTGTCTGCCAGGCCTCGAAAATGGCTATCACGTCCCGTTAACGCCAGTAGTCGCCTGCAATTATTCCTGAATACGTCTAACTATTTCGCTTTCTATACCTAAACTTCATACAATATAATGTCTTCTCTTTGCTTCATCCGATGCGGCGTTTGCTAGTTCACTCCGATCGATAAGTTAGTAATTCCCAACGTCCCAACGCTGTAGCATTAGCGGACATTGTCATTCGTAAGAAGACTATTACGTAACTGCACAGATAGCGGCTAAACTCAGAGTTTTGACTTATGCGTCCAATCAACGAGTTAAGTCGTATTAAAGTCTCCTGTGAAGGCAGTCAGGTGGGTTGTTGAGCGTGCCATGCCGCCCGCACGGTATCGACTGCGCTCTAGTCGACAGGTTCATCTTGATAGCATTCGTGCATTCTACCACCTGCACGCTTAATAGACTTGGAATACTACACATCGATGCCTTATATATATATATATATATATATATATGTAAAGTAATGTCGCGAGGACAGTACTGCTATCATTCCCGAGAAGGCGCAAGGAAGACAGCTGGATTTTAGTGGGTGTGTGTAAATCCCACACTACCGTGTCTTAACAATAGCAATTGATCATGTATTTTGCCAGTTCTTCTGTATAGAAAAATACATTATATATATATATATATATATATATAATATTACAGGAACAGTAAAAATCAAATGCTTCTCTACACCCGAACTAACTTAATTAGGAGACTTAGATTGTTAGAAGGGCTACTTTCGTCAATCAATTGTAGACCAAAAGCAGCTTTCCACAGTCGCAACTATTACCGGAACGTTTCTCTACGGGGTGGCCAGACAAAACGGACCAGTTGCTTTGTCGTTTCGCGAATGGCAAACATCGTGTGTTGTTGATGTGTCGTTAAAGGCGACAGTTCCTTCATCAACAGTCAAGGCGTGAATCCAGGGCGCAGGGTAATTACGCAGGATCGAAACACGACCTGGCTGGCTCGCTCCCTCGCTGGCTTCACGCAACGCCCACAATCGCAACCAACCAACCAACTACTTCTCTTTCAATCGAGCCATCCCATTTAATATCTGTCGGTCAGTTCGTGAGTTTTCTCGTTACAGCACTTTGCACATACATTCAGTTATGTGCGTACGCACCGTATGCAGCATAACGCAGCACACCGAAATCTATTCAACCAAAGCGTCACGATTATTCTATGTTCAGTGTCTGCGTGATGTTCACTAGCCATGTGTATATTTGGTGTACATAAACGTACACGTTTAATAATTAAGCCCAACTGTGAACGGAATATTGAACCGCGCAATCTATCTAAAGTTACCGTCGTGTTCCCTTGTATAATATATATATATATATATATATATATAACTGTAGAGCATTGCTCAATTATATGTGTAGGTGTCCATGTCTGTGTGTGACCGATGATAGAAAATTCAAAAGTCAATTGCTACCCTCTTGAGAAGTTGTTTGGACAGGCAGATCCGATTGGCGATGATTATGCAGTTTAGGTGCGTAAGTGTGATGATATGAATTTTGACTCTATCAATCAGGTGATGATACGTTTGCATCCATGACGGTAATTAATTAATTTAGGAATTTTCAGATTTGTCTATCGCAGCCAACCACACAAGCTTAGCAAATCTTAATGAGAGTTGCCTTACTTATTTTTTGTATCCGGCTAGATTGCAGCTTTAGTGACTTTTTGCTAAGCTTGGTGACTCGTAGCAAAGTCAAATTTACTCACTAGGAACCGCCAAATAATACATAGTAACAGTTTGCTAAATTAGTTAGCGCGATATACATAGCGTAGAACCATAATAAAAAAATTCTGTTAATTAAATGTCAGCTGCTATCCACCTGCTAACCGCTGAGGTTTAGCCTCAAAGCGATTGCATTCACTGTCTTATACGAGCATTTTACGAAACGAGCCTTGATCTGGCTCCGTATAACATTTTTAGGGGGCATCGTTACAAATTGAATTAAATGTCTTATGAATGTGTTTAGCCTTTGCCACAAGTTTATATGTTATTTTATAGACAAAAAAACTAGAAGCAATGGCTTCCTCTAATTTCAATTTCTCGGGAGATATATATATATATATATAATACGGCATTTGCATGCGTGTCGGGTAAATACAAATAAATCAAACAAATAAATAGCATTAAACTATCCAAGCTTCCAACGATAACAACATTAACCTTACTCGCAGAGTAATTTAGGTTTTTTGCGAGTATGCCTGACAATATATATATATATATATATATGCCAGACATACTTGCTCTTTAACGTAAGATATTACCAATACTAGCATATATATATATATATATATATATATATATA
>QVRM01006495.1:0-30613 GCA_003439945.1 Dermanyssus gallinae | reverse complement strand
GAGAACGAGACGAGATGCTGGCAAGATCGCCTCCTCAGTCCTCAGACCCTCTCGCCATCTGCCTACGATGCGCCCCGGCTGACCCCGAGGCAGGCCGGGTGTTTTTGAACTCCCGCATCTCGGCAGCGACAACCGTTACTGAATTGTCAGCCTGGCGGGGCTTTATTGGCCCGCAGAGTCAGTCCAGCGACTGCCTTTATCCTCTGAGAGCACCACCTGCTTCTCGACAACTAAGGGGTCTGCTGATTGTTCCTGGAGCGGACGGCAGAGTCGGCAATTATAAGCAACTATCTATACAATTTTTTGCCCTGCCGTAGCTGCTTACGCAGCCTCCCGGTACTGCAGCCGTGCTGCGCACTAGCCAAGCGTGGGATTCCCTTAACGGGGACTCTAACGCGGGCGGCGAAGACCAGTACTTGGTGGTGGGGATCGTGGGACCCGAAAAAACATACGACGAGACCACAATATCCGTACTTCGCTTCGTCGTCGAGCGCATGCTGCAGCCCCCCAGTGCGGCTATCCAGAAGGCTCCACTTCTGTACGTGGCCCGGCAGTGGAGAGAACAGCGCATGCACAGAATTCTAACAGCAATCGTCACCCAGTCCACCCATGGCGGAGTTCTCGAAATATGTCACAAGGAACCCACCACGGCTTTACCAACTAGGTCGCAGGCGGTCCTCTCCTCCCCCTGCCTTGACCGGGCAGACATCGTACAGAGCCAGGGTGGGAGATAGACGAACATTTGCCGAAACCGTGCAGACTCTCAGGGCACATTTGGCCGACAACAAACAACTAGAGTCAGCAGTCAGCGGTCTGGTCAAAAACAGTGACGGTGACGTGATAATACGTCTTCGAGAGACTGTTCCGGGCCTTGGGGCACGCTGGCTCAAGACATAAGCACTGCCACCGCACACCAGGCAGACAGCCGGACAGGTGGGCCCTTGCGAGAAGTGGCCCTCTGGGGCATCAACCCCCTCTGTAACTCAAAAAGAATCGAGACGGAGCTGCAACGGCTTCTTGCTGTCCCCGAGGGAGTCCCGATCACGGCAACCGAGCCGCGTCAGGGACGCGCAGGCACACGCTGGTACTCGGTGGTCAGAGTTGCTACTCCTCAGGCCAAATGGCTCCAGTCGCAGCAAAGCGTCATGATTGCGGACAGCGCGTGCAAGCCTGAGGTCTGGGCGCGCCTCCCAATATGCTTTAACTGCCAGAGACCGGGCCACACTGCCGCTTTCTGCAAGGCTCAGAAGGTGACTACACGCCTCTGCCGCCGATGCGGATCACCGGAACATGCCGTCGCGGCTTGCACGGCCGAGACCTCCCACTGCATAGTGTGCGAGGTCCCGGGTCATCGAGCAGACAGTATGGCACGCCCAACATACAGGACAAATCTACTGGAGTTGCAAGGGCGAGCGGATAAAGACCGGCCAAAACACGCAGCTTCAGCCGGCGGACTACCAGCACCGGCAGAGGCCTCACAATCCACAGAAACACTGCCTACGCCAGCCCCGCTGAGCAAGCGACGCTCTCGTCGTAAGACCGTCACCCAGCCAGCGGATGACGGCGGCGCCGACTATGTAGGCGTAGTGTCTCCTCATGACAAAAATGATCAAGATTCTGCAAATATTAACCGCTGCAGAGCCGCGCATGACCTGCTGGAGTCGTACGCTGTACAGCATCCAATCGCCCCTCTGCATTATTTCAGAGCCAAATGTCGCTCTCTCGAGGAATCTAACCAACGCATGGACAGACAATTCCTGCGACGCTGCCATCTGGTGGACTGGACAGGAAGCCGCACTGTCCATCACGGTCCACGGCCAGGGGAACGGATTCTCATGGGCTTATCTGCCAGATCTTAACTGCGTACTATACAGTTGATACGTCTCCCCAAACAGGACGGTAGAAGATTTTAACAAGTTTTCAGACGACATTAGCGCATCGATTGACACTCATCGCTACCCTGGCCATTCATGATAGTCGCAGGCGACTTCAACGCACTACACGTCGCGTGGGGCAGTCGCCGCAACACGGACCGAGGGCAGATCCTACTGGACTGGCACGCCAAGCGGCTGCTCCTAGCGGCCGTGGCAGAGGCCATCGCTCGTATGCCGCGCCCATATGGGCTGGTATGGCGCTGCGGACCGCAAAGGCACGGCGCATGATACGAAGCTCCCAAAGAGCAATGGCCATCCAGGTCACGCGGGCCTACCGGACTGTCTCGACGGACTTCTTGTTGGCGCTCGCCTGCTAGATCCCTTGGGACATACTTGCCGAAGAATGAAGCAAACGCAAGAAGGACGGCGACACTTCATGGACCCAAGCACGGGAGCATTCCCTGGACACATGGGCGCGCACGTGGTTCAACCCACCAGCTGGGGATACCAGAGGGGCCTGGACAAGAAGCCTAATCACTGACCTCATAACCTGGTATAAGCTCAAGGGAACACTTACATATCACTCCGTGCAAGTGCTCACAGGGCATGGACAATTCCAGTCGTACCTTTTCCGCATAGGCAAGGCGAATACAGATATCTGCGTTCTCTGCACCACAGGCGCACCCGACGACGCGGCGCACACCGTAGAGGACTGCGAGGCTCTTGCGGCCTACCGCATGGGCTCCTCCTATGTCCACAAAGGTAGCCCGACTACGATTATCGTGGCCAACATGCTCAAGTCGACAACGGACTGGCACGCTGGGATTCAATACTTAGACGGGCTTATGCGCGAAAATTTCGCCGGGAAGATCGCCGCAGATCGCGATTTACCACTAGGCCTCTAGTGTTTACTCCCGGGCAGGACCCACTCCCTGCTCGGGACATACTCGTAGACTAAGAAGAGAGTCGCAGCACGGGAGTCCCCTCTTCTGGTCTCGAGGTAATGGTTACAATTCCGAACCAGGAGAGGGTGGGAGAGGTGGTTTTTAGTAGGTAGAACGCGCGAGTTGGATCGAGTATTATACCCTTCCCCGGCGTTTAGTCCCACACTACCCTTCATTAACATCGGAGGGTGTGCGTAAAGCATTTTCCACCTCTACCAAAAAAAAGTGTGGGTAGTGCGCTTGGGTCGGGTTGAGTCACAAACTCTCTTCTCCTGCGTTTAGAGACATAACATCGTCGACGTGAGAGCGTAAATGCATTTCCACCCTCTGCGGAAGAAAAAAACGACTTCGGACTTTCGGCTTCCGCAAGTCATTCATTGCATGTCGTTTCGCCGCGACGTCGGTTTTGTGTGTCTTTTCTTCTTCTTTTTCATGATTCACTCTGTGAATCACATTCATTTCAGGAGTAACTCGTAATGCGCTATTTGTGAATGACTACATAAGTGTATACAATATAAACAAAGTATTATAAGGAACAATGGAAAAACTTTTTTGGGCTGACCCTTAGCCAACATGTAACGTCCACGATGGTCCACGGACCCTATAAATACGAGTGTGCAACGGTGAGACCTGAACCCGTGCTGCACCTATGTGTCTCATCCGGTAGTCGCGAGGCGCACGCGAATGCACCACGCTACCGGGCTCGACAAGCGACAATTAACACACTAGCCAAGGAACGTAAAAAATACACGTACACGGTACCACGTGAAAGGCCACAAAAGACTCGATGCGGTTTAAAGTGAAGCCAACTTGAGACGATGTCTGGTGTGCACTACCAACTGAACAACTAGCGCTCATTACGTGTAAAGAGTTCAACGCTGCTGGTGCGGTTGCGACCAGAGCGTTCGTGTACCTAATTGGCGTCGACGGACGGAGTCGACTATCTATATTCTAGACTGAGATAGCAGAACAACTTTTATGAGCCATATCATGAATATGGCACCCAAAGCCCGATCCCATTGCAGCGGAACGCCAACGTCGTATACGCAGCAGAGTGCGGGACCCTAATTTAAAAAACCCTCCTAGCGACAAAAAGGTGATTTCGCTGACCCGACGCGCGACTAAAAGAAAAATATAGAAGATTATTTGACTAGAAAGCACCGTTACATGCCGTTATATTTTTAAGATTAAAATTTATTTAAAGATGAAAAATGGCCGGAAAAATCTTTGGCCTAATATTCTCCTTCAGCTCGCCGCTGGTAGCGGCCTTGTTGACAAACACTTTGTTCTTTAAAAGTACCCTACGGGAATAGTCTAGAATGTCATATAACATGGACGGGATGTCCACGCGCCCACCAAACGTTTGTTTAACCAATCACATGTTCATGGTAAAGATAAATGAGCTCCACTCTCTAAGAAACATCCATGGTGAAATGGCATAGAGCGGGGATGTTGCAAATGTCTGCCGTCATATCAATATGGCGGCAAAATTCGAAACAAACCCTAAATGGACTCTTGCCGCGACGTATATATATATATAGTGGCATACTGTATGTATTACTGTATAGGAGTGTATACATACATCACCACGAATGCAAGATGCGGCGGCTGAACTGAATCAAACTTTGGCGGGTTGTCTGATCGTTCATCATGCTTTCATTTGTCACATCTCGCGGTATCCAGCGAGAGCTTGTCTCAAATAGAATGTAAATTATTTAAACAAAAATTTAAAAAGCATGGCCGACCGAGCAACTGCGTCTAAGGAATTTCAGCAAAAGTCAGCTATTGTTCCCGCACTTCGCGTCCGTCAGACACTTAATAAGCTAATACTGACTGCTTTCAAATACAAGACTGCTCTAATAAATACATGCACGTGAATGGCATAGCGCTTATTTATACACAACATTCACTTCATAAGACGCAACAAATAGAACGCATCTTAAGTAGTATCGGGACGTAGATAAAACAAAACGGACTTGTAATAAATTACAGCAAAACTGAGTTCAAACAGTTTGAACTCCGAAGTCGTCTGGCTATAGCACACATAAGCACAATGTGCACAAATCTATACAACTACACAACAATCCCAATATAACCAGCTCCATGCATTGTTACTGCCCCTCCATCGAACGAATCAATACGATCAAATATCTGGGAACGATGATTTTGAGTAACCTATCTTGGCACTCACACGTCAATTATGGTGCGACTAAAATGAGGAAGTGCGTGGCAATATTAAGCCAAACAAGAAACTCAGTAACAGTAACACTGAACCCCGAGGTGAAAATTGCACTCGAAGAGAGTCACTATCGATAATAAGTACACCACAATTCCGATAACAAATAATGTATGGCACTCAAAATAACTAAATGCGCACAAACACATCGTCATCTAGAATACATAGACAACATGTATCCACCATCTCCACGAGTTTCCACATGAACGCTCAAACACACACATATGTAGATACATCTTCACGTGCTGCAACAGCCATGAGACCGCACAATTACATATATATATATATATATATATATATATATATATTGTACACGTGACATGTGGGCGACAATGACGCGAATTTACACGATGCGTCACTTGGCATCTTTTAAGCGCGCTGCTTATCGCCAAGGCGGATGGCCATATCCGATTATTCACTAAGACATATAGTGAAAGCTTTATCATACCATATGAGTCGCTGCAGCGTTATGCGCCCCTGATATAAAAGGGTGATATGTGTACACACACTTATCAAGCAAATAAACCAACCAATCAATCAATCAATGAGTGAAGTCCTTAACATCATGACAGTACGTGGCAAAAAGCAAGCTTCCCCATAAGAGAAAGTGGACTGGTATATGCAACAGAATTGGTCTGAATTCAGCGGCGGATTCCTCAGGGCTCTCCCGTCCCCGCACCTCGGCACTATGCTGGACAACACTCATTCCGCATGGTCTCAACCCTCAGAGTCGGCGGGCCCATATGCGAACCACACATTTGCAAGGCCTGTGAAAACTAGTGAAGAAGGATGGCCTTTACCCATTGAGCTGCACCAAGGCCGGGTTACTAGGCACACCGATATAAACGCAGTAAGTCAAGAGCTCTCCGGAGGGCGGGAATACCTAGCATGCTGGAACTCAGACTGGGACTCCATGACGATAAAAGGCCCGGCGGTGTCACCATCCCGCCGTGGAAAACAAGCAAATGTCTGGTTTGGGATGCGACAGTCTCCTGCACAGCCGCATCGTTTAATTTGTGCCACAGCGCCACCAAGGCGAGATGGGTTGCCGAACATGCAGAAAAAGGAAAGTGGCGTAAATACACAAGGTTAGAGCCAAGATATATTTTCATGCCGATTGCAGTGGAGACAATGGGCCCGGTTACAAGGGCATTTATAAAAGACCTGAGTAATCGAATCTAAGCAAACCCCGCGGATGCGCGCAATGGCGAGTTTCTGAGGCAGCTGCTTCCATTGGCAATTTGCAAAGGAAATGCAGCGTCAATAGCCCACCGCACCGATGGGCTGAGAATAGCTAGAGGGAAACCATGAAGTAACGAGGATACACATTCACCCCTTACAATTCTAATAATAATAAAGATTTGTCTACAAGCTACGAACATGTCACAAGGCGAGATACTAAACATTAACTCAGAAGGGAATATGTGGGAGAGAGCTAGCCCTCCCGTCGGAAACGGGGGTCTTGGAATAAGAAGAGCCACGGATCTTGCTGCAGTGTGCTATGCTCACTGAGGAGGATGCAAAGATTGAACTAAAGAAGGCAACTATGGTGGCAGATACCACAGTTAGGAGTCAATTAGATTTTGTATTTCAGCGGGGGCAAGTTTCAAGCGTTGCCCTCCCGTCAGCTTGGCACCGTGCTGGACCCAAAATCCTTCCGCATGGTGTCAGCCCTTAGAATAGGCGCCCCCGTCTGCCAGCCTTTCAGAACTTTCAGCCTGATAGAAATGTCTGTCACGCGGCCAACCTATTGACTCTGACGGTCTACACCCGTTAAGCTGTCTGAAAAGTCCCGACACGCTAAACTCAACGCCATCGTAAGAAGGGTTCTTAGAAGGGCAGGGATAGCATCTCCACCCAAGCCGGAGGGTCTTAATGGCAGCAGTGAGCTGCGACTAGACGGGGTCACCATTCTGCTAAGGTCACACGTAAAAAGTCTTGTATGGGATGTAACGGTTTCACGCACGATGGCCCTGTCGTATTTACGCCATATCGCAGTTGAATCTGGATGAATAGCAGAACGCGCGGGTTCTGGAAAACGAAGAAGAAAGTATCTCGAGCTATCAAGGAGCTACCTATTACATTGAAGACACTTGGTCCAAGAACAACAAAAATCCTGAAAGATATTACAACGAGTATCTTGAAAGAAGGCATTGACAAACCTTGGTAGGTAGGATGCCTATCAAAATCTGTCAGATGCCTCTGGGGAATTTAGGGCTCAGTTAAAGCGGCGATGTCTCAAGCAAACGGCGGCTGCATTAGATATATCGGTCTATGCTGTCTGCTTATTGTCTTGGCCAGAACACCAATGTCAGTTAAGCGGTACTTGCCACCGCTGCTGTTAACCATTAAGCTCGAGGGGGGAGGTACGTAAAGTGAGTTTTAGTGGAATTAGACTCAACCACCTGAGGGGGGGCAGGATAAGATGTGTGAATACATTACTTTCACACTTGTAGAAGGACCCACACTGTTACATTTTAACAAACAAAATGTTGACCATTACGTTCATATAAGGGACTATTTTTAGTAATTTACTACTTTTTTGTCATTATGTTTATTTTACTCATAGTAGGGTGCAAAAACAATTGCCCCCCTAATGAGCGTGACGATTAACTACATCACCCCTAATTCCAGACCTGATGTAGACCACCTGGACAAGGCGTCAAGCACCGCTGTGGCAATACAGCGTTGTATATCCAATGAAAGCCTAATCCTTGCTGAAAGAATTCACTAGCGCGTAGATCCCCTGTAAATAATCTGAGACACTTGCATATAATAACAATAACTGACTTGTCGCCGCAATACATAATTCAGCCGATCGCCATTGAAATGGGTGAGGCGACCGTCAAGTTCCTCAAGGAGCTCGGAATAAGGACAACCGCTGCGATGAAGGATGCGCGAGCCGGGGAGTACCTGATGCAGCGTATCTCCATGGAAATTCAACGTGGTAATGCAGTGGCGGGGTAGTGGGGTCGCTTCCATCGCCGGGGGAAGGACTGCCAGAAATGCCGTAGCAGTAACAACTCATACATGACTATGAACATATGAAACATTAAATAAACTAGTCATACTTTTGTTTTGAGTGCAATCCTCTCAAAAATAACAATAACTCCTTCAGTAAATTTTCCTGAGCCCCCCATGTTCTTAAAGTATCGGGTCAGGCAAAATCCATAGAGTCTCTGATAAATGCATACTTCCAACACTTATTTCTTTCCGCCTGCGAAACAGCATCACCAGTCTGGGCAGCGCCGTGACAGACCATTCAAGGTGCTAAAGAGCCAGTTGCACCCGAAAGGACACTCGTTACTGCGCCTTGCAACCGGAGGAGACACATAGTTGCACGGGTTCGATCCCCGACGTTGCAAATTTGTATTTATTAGACAGAAAACTCAACTGTGTGATTTGCGTAGTTGGTGAAATACTAAAAATACTACAATATATTATCTATAAGCGTGTCGGTTTTTAGGTATAGCATATATTTACAGATATGCACAGATAAATGTAGCGGTCCGTCGCGGTATAGAAACAAGATTGGCACATTGACTGGTGTAGCATCATGAACATACCTTATCACGACATCTATAAATACAACGTACAATATTGCAGCCCGTTACAGTATGCGTAACTTCCATTATACATATGCGTATTTATAAAAGACCAAGGCACAATTTAGTCTGTTATAAATACGTAAATCTAATATCTTTATTATGAGTAAACAATTTGCAAGATACAAAGAAGGAGGGTCATTTGACGTGGATGTCATGCACTGCGTAATCCGCGTGGTGTATATTGATTCATATTGCCAGCATTTTCCTATGGCTGTGCCAATACCCTTACTGTGTAAAACTTTCTTCTTCTATTTTAACTATTTTCACTCTGATGTCATTCGTATTTAGTATTGTGCTCCGAAGTCGGCGAGACGCTGAGTCGTACGTTACATTCTATTTAAAAACCAAGCGCTTGCTGGTTATTGCCAGCCTGTTCTGAAAGAAAATGTCAGCACGCGCAATCCACGCCTCCCGCGGAACTATCTTCTGGCTAAACCCATACTTCTGGTTTCAGAATTCAAGTTGTTTTAAATAATACGCAAGGGTCGCAAGGTTAACTAGTGAGCTTGTATAGAATTTTACAGCAGCAGTACCCACTTTGTATAGGAAAAGCCGCTTTCTCAGTATGTCGACTCTGAATGTCCGAGAAAACGAACTACGCCCAATATACCTTAATGACGTAAACCGAGTTTGCTGTGGACAGAAAGCAATTATCCAGGTTGCGAGACACAATTCTTAGAATCCGCCAGCCATTGTGGACGTACCGTCTCAAATCTTACACTCGCTACGGGTTATCCAATAGCATGCGGTGTGCATTATACGTCGCAAGGACCCGGCGCAAAAAGCTCGGATTACCCCCCCCCCCCTCCCCAATAGAAACGGGCAAATGAGAGCGGAGGATGAAGAAATATTATATAACAGTCTCATATCGATATGCCTTGACGAAAAAGCAGACAAGGGATGATGGTTTTCGTGGATAATCACATTTGTTTTAGTCTGACACTACTTTACGACAACCGAAGTGTACGTAAATGCATTTTCCATTTTTGACAATAAAATTTGTCTCGGCGTAGGACATCGCGGCAATTCGTGAAGATAACCAGGCGAGAACCTTACTAATGAGTAACAATTGCTATAACCACTAAAACCGTGTACCGCAACAATCGCAGAAATCTCATAACACAATTATGATAAGCAAGCTTTGAGAATGCTTCACGAATACTAAGTCACAATCATTATTCATACAAATCGTGGTGTTCATGAAGTTCATGCGTCCCAAACTTTGCCTTCCTTAGACACAATTTTCAAATTACAACAAATTGAATGATCGTATGCTTATACAATTTGCAGTGACTCAATTTCTAGTGGCGAAACATCAAAGGCGCGCACGTGAGCCGCACGGATTTACCGCGTCCTTCTACGACACAAGAGAATTAAGGCTCTAGATCCTTAACGAGAGAGAATGACGACCCCTTCCAGCCAAAGCTGCCTACAGTGTTGCCGACAAAAACGACCACAAAACAAGCCAGGACCTTATGCTATGGTAGTCGTACGAATTGTCTCGAAATGCGAGCGGCTCGCTGACCCAGTGGCTGCTAACTGGCGTCTCATTAGTGACCGACCGTTTAACGCGCGCAGCCAATATTGAGGGGTGAAAAATACATTACTTGCACGAATGTGAACAAACCACATTCTCGGTCCACGCGTGTCTGGGGGGGGGGGTTCGCGCGTTGTTGAAATGTTCTTCATAGTTACTATTACAAAGAGTCAAGTCACGGTATTACGGTAAAGCCAGCCGTTGCCAACTTTATTGTCGGCGTCGTTCACGTGCCATAACCTTATGAAGCAACATCGTCGCACTCAGCAACTGCCCGTCTTTGGGTGATTAACAGGTAATGTGGTATATATATATATATATATATATATATATAATTTTTTAACGCTCTGGCAACCCCATTTTAGACGCTCGTAATTGGCTAAGTTGCCTGCGGCACGATATCGTCTAAATGCACCTATCGTCATCGCGTTCTCGTTCTGGATTTATATAGGCTTTCTCGGAGGTATGTAGCAGCAGGGTAATGACAACCACGTCGTACAAATACAACCAGCAAGGCCGGGCCTCGGACTTGTAGTTGTTTTGCTACCGCCGGTACATAAAAAGCATATATATATATATATATATATATATATATAATATATATATATATATATATATATATATATATATATATATATATATATATATATATATATACGTATATTTATATATATATATATATATATATATACGTATATTTATATATATTTTTTATTTATTTATTTTTTTTTGTGGAGGAGGGTTAGATGCAGTTACGCATTACTGCTACGAGTAGGAAAATTCGGTTTCCATCTTGAGCTGTGTGGGACTCGACCTCAGCGGATGGATGTTACGCCACTGAGACCCATTCCCACTAAACGCACCTCCCCCCTTAAGCTTCACTCTCTGATGGCCCAGGTCTCCATAGAACAGTGCTATGAGCCATTAGGAGAAGTGGCGAGTGCCCTATCGGATCAATTGGCCGGGGTCGCTCACGGGTTCCCCCACCTGTCAGACGCACTTTGTCCCAGCCCTTGCGAACCCGTTTGATTCAAAGTTGCGCTTTCTTCAGCCGTGCTGGTCTTAAAAGGATTCTGTCTTTTCGTGCATCTTATGTGCTTTGTTTTTAGCACCTCCTGTGCCATTTCCGCTCCTAGTTCCCATGCTTGGGCCGAACCCAGGGCATCTTCGCAGAAAAGACATATTTCTGATGGGGTCTTCCCAATTCGGTGGAGGTATGATTGGAAGTTTCCACGCCCCGTGAGAATCTGTGTCAGGTAGAAGGTTAGATCTCCTCCCGGCCTTGCTATCCATGCCTGTATGTTCTTCCATCCCTGCCATTCTTCTAAAGTGACTTTTCTTTCTTGTTCTTTGTCGATTTCTGTAGGTGGGTCAATGTCCCACAGGCGTTGTCTCTCGAACGCCTTAAGATCCCAAGGAATGTCTCCGGCAAGCAGCAGAGCCGCATTTGTGCTGATCGTTCTGTACCCTTGTATTACCCTAAGGGCTGCGATCCTCTGCGTTTTGCGCAGGAGTAGTTTTGCTTTCTTTGTCTTAAAAGCCGTTGTGGCCCATACGGCAGCTCCAAAGAGCGCGATAGACTCTGCAACTGCCATTAGTAGTTTTCTTGTGCGAGCCCGCGGTCCGTGTACGTTTGGAAGTATCCTCGCTATAGCGTTTGCCGTCTTAGATGCTTTTTCTACAGCCTTTTTTAAGTGACATAAGCCCGTCATGGACGTGTCCAGCGTAACCCCAAGATAACGGGCTTGTTTCACGAACTGGATTGTTTGCCCTGCGACCGGTATGTGCAGCGGTCGGACTCTCTTCTTGCCGGTTAAGAGGATGATCTCACTTTTTCAAGGGCGAGTGCCAGCCCCGCGGCCTTCATCCATTCCGCTGTTGAGTGCAGGGCTTTGTTCATGTTAAGCTCAAGTTCGTCCTCCGTTTTAGCCTGTGCCACAACCGCTAAGTCGTCAGCGTAAGCCATCATGTCTATTCCCGGGGGTAGACCGGTTTGCCGCATAACGTCATCATACGCTAGGTTCCATAGCAGTGCGCCCAGGATTGACCCCTGTGGCACGCCGGCTGTCATTGGGAACACCACCCTGCCGTTTGAAACGGACCTTTCCTTAAGGTATCCAGATATTACTTTAACTAGGTATGGTGGAACATTTTTACGAACAAGCGCGTCCAAGGTGAACACTGGGCCAACACGATGACACAACCACCCCCTGAACCCCTCCCTTGTCCCGCATACACTCCCAACATTGATCTCTTTAAGGTTTCCCTCCCTATCTCCCTAAAGGAAACCCACGTAGCTCTCCGCGGACCTTCTAAAGCACTAGGCTTGGATGGGATTTGTCTTTCGTCCCTCCGTAAACTCCCGTTAGAAGTAGTCTGTTGTATTCTTAACATACTATTATTAAGTGATGTTGCCTCAGCCCATGAAACTGCTCGCTTAGCGTTCATCCCTAAAATTAACAATGCCACATCCCAAAGCGATCTGCGACCCCTATCTATTAGTTCATTCTTACAACGAACGCTTCACAAAATTCTATCTAGACGACTCCAGAAAGAACTCTATTAAGCTTCTCCCAATCCAGCGAGCGTTTCTCCCCTATAATGGTACCTTCGAGAATCTTGCGGTTCTGGATGGTATCCTTAACGATGCCAAGTCTGCAGGACGTGAGCTCAGACTCGCCTCAATCGACCTCCGTAAGGCGTTCGACATGGTGAGTCATGACTCCGTCCTGTGGTCACTCCGGACTCGCGGATACCCGGAGGTATTCATTAATTATATCGAACGCTTGTACCTCTCATCAAAGATTCTCATAGAATTTGGACAAGAATGTCGCACATTTCGGCCAACTAGGGGTGTTGGGTAGGGAGATCCTCTGTCCTCCCTTTTATTTAATCTAGTTCTCGACGACATTATTTTAAAATTAGACAAAACTAATATCGGGTACTAACTTACTGATGACTTCCGCCTTATGGGCTTAGCCTTTGCGAATGATCTCATCCTCCTAGTCTCCACGAAATCTGCTTTCCAACGGCACCTTAATATTGCGAATTCCCTTTTGAAATCTCAAGGCCTTAAAATTAATACTAATAAAAGCTTTACTATCTCCCACCAATTTAATACGAAGGAAGGTAAAGGTTTTATTAATACCGTACCAGAATTTAACTGACAGCTAAAGGTATGAGCGATCGATGGAGATATCTTGGAGTCGACTTTGACAGCAATGGCAGAGTTGAATCCACCAAAGATATACTCCTTAATTTACTCAACAGACTCACGATAGCTCCTCTTTAACCCCACCAAAGACTCATATTTTTTAAATATTTTCTTATTCCCCGCCTCCTATGTAAGCAGGTCTCGGGTCCCAGATAAAAGCCTAGATAAAGAGATCAGAAAGGTTGTTAAATCGAAATGGCTTAAGCTCGAAAACTTGCTGCCGAACGCCTACCTGTACACGCACACAGCACACGGCGGTCTGGACATCCCCTGCATCTAAACATTTATCCCCAGGTTCCGCCTCTCCCGTCTAACAGCACTACAACACTACACGCACCCTGGGGTCCAATGGATGCTAACCACCGATCACTTAAAAAAAACCTTGCGAAAACAAGACTTCTTTGCGCTCTGAGCGCTTGAGAACCTCCATTGAGACCGCTACACAAGAGACCGATTACTGATCTTAACAACTATACAACACGTTCGATGGGGCACATTTTAAAAAGCACACGAAACGTCATTTGTACATGACTGGATTAAGTGTATGCCCTACCTATCTGGTAAGGAGTATTTAAACCTACTAAAGCTCAGGATCAACGCACTACCAACGCGTGCCAGATTGGCCAGGGGACGCCCGGGCTACAACAAACGTTGTAGGCACGAGTGTCATGCGTCTGAGACGCTGGCTCATGTCGCTCAGATGTGCGATACAACGCACAAACAAACTAGAAAAAGACATGACGACGTCTGTGATCGCGTGGCGCGTCTTGTCCGCGAGAGGTGTCATGAGGTGGTTCGTAAGCGAGTATTCCGTCGACCGGGCGCACCGGGTCTAAAGCCCGACCTCGTTAAAACAACACCAATCGAGGTCTCGGTTTTAGATGCCGAGGTTTGCGGCCCAAATAGGGACCTTGCGAAAGCGCGGCAGGACAGTATCATCAAATATGACGTTGAGTTCCTAAGAGCGGCGCTCCCCGACCCGCAAAAACCTCGCCGATTCGGATCCATCACTATCTCTATGAGTGGTGTATGGGACTCTGAATCTGTGAGTACGTGTGCGAGTGTGCAATCGTATTGTAAATGATTAATAAATCATCACAATATGTTCTATATATATATATATTCCTTTTACAAGGAATTAGACCAGAATGATCTGCCATGTTGAGGTCTTTAGAGGAAGCGCTGCAACCTCTGATGGGATTACTTTTCGTGGTGGGCAAGTTGAAAGGTCTCATCTTGTAATAACAGACCACAGCGACAACAGGCCTAACCACGGACTCGCCAGCCCGCGGTTCGAGCAGTTCGATCTCAACAGGGCCCCCTGCCCAACTTGCGGGTTTTTGTTTACACGAAGATGTCTGCGTCGACACATAAGGACCAAGCACGAAGGGATTGCCTATAACATTGACGACGAGTCATAGCCCTCGAATTCTCGGTTTACTGCGAATGAGTTAATCAGCGTTATTCAAGATGTCACTTGCCGCTGGCGGCTAGTCCGCATTTTGCCAAAATTGGTACGTAAGCGAGTAGCCGAAGGGTCCATCAAGGTCCTGTGCTCGTCGCAAGAACAATGGCGACACGGCCTGGCTTTCACTTATCTTCTTCGCGCCCGCTGTCCTTCGCCTCCTCGGTGGAAAGGATGACCGGTCATTGGCAGTTATCGTCCGGAAAAACCTCCGCGACATTGCTCATGCGAGACGGTTTGACGATGGCAGTAGCCCTCCTTCAAACCTACGTCCCCGGCAGCGGACAGTTGACACCGTCCGGCTAGCCGTTATCAAGCTCTCGGAAGGCGACTTTTTTTCGGCGCCAGGGTCTTAATCTCAGAAGACACGCTGGCGCAGAAGCCCAGCAAGACTGCTTTGCTGTGGGATGACCACCCCTTCTCATGAGCCTTCATTGTTCGGTCTGCCATAAAAATGTTTTCGCGAAGCTCGATTTCATCAGACCACGGCTCTTACAAGACCTGCTGTCCCCCGGCTTTAGGACCTGCCGCCGACCGGCTTGCGGCTACCCTGGCCAAAGTCGTTGATCTACTTTGCTGGGGTTTGCCGCTCTCCGAATGGCGACCGTTCATCATAGAAGCCTATGCCTTAGATATGTTCCACGAGGTGGATCTAGCTTATAAAAAGCCTTCCTGCCTTCTCTTGCCGCATGATGTCATAATGTCACAAAGTGTCAAAGAGTACGTCGACTCTTTTAAACCGTCTAAACGTAGTGTACTTGTACGATGGTGGGTGCAAGAGAGAGAGTGCAAGACTGTCAGCACGGATTTAGAGTTGCTAGGCTATTCCCGCAAGGAGTTCCGGACGCTTTTGAGAGGTGGCTGGTCAAGCTAGAAAATGCAATGTCACGCATTCACTTGGTAGGTTCTCACCGAGACCTTTTTCTTCTGAGATCATCATTTCCGGCCCTTCGTCTTAACCACTTGTTTTAAGGTGCAGACTATTCGCGAGCTTACGGTCCAGTGATCTACCGTGCGTCCTAAAAGCCCTCGGACTAGACAGGGAGGGCGGGAAGAACCCTGATGGTCTGACCTTAATCTCGTTCGAGCGCGGATGCATGCTGGTTTGGGACGCGACAGTTACTGACTCATTAGCCCGTTCAATGGTCAGTGCTGGCGCGGCTCGGGCTGGTCATGCTTTGGCTCTCGCCAAGGCAGGCAAGGTTAGAAAGTACCAGAACATCGAGTACCCATACGGGTTTTACCCACTTGCCTTTGAGACCCTTGGCGGGCCGGGACCGCCCACTGGCAGTTTGCTACAGAAGGTCGGAAAGGGGCGGATTCTAGCCAGCGGAGATAAGCGAGCGAGTGATTTCCTTAGACAGCGCCTGTCGCTGGATGTGCAACGGGGCAATGCGGTCTCGGTTCAGGGAACCCTCCAGAAATGGCCGGTCCCTACACTGGACCCCCGTAACGGTGCACACGTTCGCAGGAACCCAAATGTCACGTTCCGACCGTGAATGATTGAATATATTGAATACATGCATTTCGTATGTATATATATTGTTTTGTCGTGGAAGGATCTTCACAGGATAGTTTTGATGCGTTTACGGAACGTGTTTACTACGTCAGCCGTGAACTGTGAGGCTTGCTTGGTTCAGTCCTTAAGCGGACCAACGTGGCCCCATACCAAGCCCTCTATTGTATTGTACCATAACATAACATATATATTTATTCACCATACAAGATTGTAATAAGGCTGTGTCTATTTCGGTGCACACAAGTATATGGTACCTATAAATATTACACTCTCTACAAAATCTACACACACACAATCATCGACCTCAAAACACGGTCCATTCAAACAGATCATCTGGTGATGGTATCCGTGCCATGTCACTCGGCAAACTAGCGCTCGGTTCTTCTGGGCTCCTCTTTTCCATTTGTCCGTCCGTATAGTTATTGGACGCAAAGTTCACGTTGCGTATCTCTCGAAACCCTCTATAAACTGTGGGTACGGCTCCACTAAGTGGCAGTCCGTCTAGGGCAAAATATTTATCTATTGTATTGTTGTTGTTGTTATTATTGCTGTTGTTATTGTGGTGACGTGTTGTTTGGCAAGTGAACTAGAGCACAGGTTTAAGATGACCTAGGGCAATCAAAATAGCAGTTTAACGTGTATTTTGTAGAAGTTACGGCTAGAGTCACAGCGAGCGGTGTAAGTATTAGATGCATGCTTACACACGCTCTAGAAGTCATTGCCAGGCTACGTCTGATAGGCTGGTAGGGCCCGCGGCGACCAACTCAGTGGTTTCGCTTGTTGCTCTGCCCTGGGGTGTGCTCACGTATATATATGTATATATATATATATATATATATATATATATATATATATATATATATATATATATATATATATATATTGTTGTCTTTACTTTCGCTATTCATTCAAGATTTGTTCTCTATGCTACAATTAGCAGTTCACGGCTGACGGCTTTGCCCGATGATGTTCTGAAAATGCTCTACAAAAGTCAAGCAAACTGTCATTTGTTTGACAGAGCTGATGTCCTGAAAATGACAACACAAATGCGTTACGCCTTATGCAGAACGCACGGCGCATCTAACTTTAACTATACATTTTATTTAGGAGTATATGACGCATGAGTGTACATTTTGATTGGCCTTTAATTCGGTCATCACATGAAAAATATTCTTGAATGCAAATTTTGCATACTCTGTTCCGGCGTGTTAGTCTAACCATGCTTAAATAATTTATTCGTCTGTTCAACTTTGCCCCTTAACAAACCTATCATATACAACTGCTTCCCGGGGTAAAAAACACGTTTCTAAAGCGTCCCAGAAGTAACGCTCCCGCACAACTTTCCCAATGTTTAGTAATCCGACATTATTAGCCAACGTTAGCAACTTGCTCCACTAAGTAATACAAGTGTCATTATGTATATATATTATATTAAGTTTACAAATCAAAATTATTTATTTTATTTTACATAAAATAAATTCTTTGTCAGTCGACTGTTCGTCCCAACGGCAGTAGCACTCTTCAACCTTAAGGTTGGTCTAAGTATAGTCTTGGCAGAGTATGGAGACAGCTCACTTTGGTTTGCTTGAAAGATATGTCACAATGTATATGAAGCGAGTTCTTTACTTGTCAATTCGGGTAAAGATCCGTTTTGTGTTCTAATGTCAAACTGTGCACCGGTCGATGAGACAATTTGGTTGAGCTTGAAGATGCCACGTACAGTACGAATCGAAAGCTTTGCCTCGGAATAGGAAAATATAGTTAAGCAAGTCCGACAAGAGGTTAGAGACCCGGATATTTTCAGTGCCTCTCACCTCTGGTCTAGTCTTGCATGTGACAATCGCCACGTCTATACCAGTTATGAAGTTCATGGCTATCATCACCTGATCTGTTCAAATACGAACTTCCAAGAGGAGTACACAGAGTGCGTTTGTCGACTATGCTTTCAATTACTAAAAAATAAACCGACGCCACCAAGGTCTTTCGGTTTATTTCGCTTAGAAGGGCTCATTCATCGTCTACTGACAAGCAAAATTTCACGTCAGTTGGTGATTGCGTTCATTGTTCGAGCTTGGTTCAAAAAAGCGAAGAAAACAACCTTGGCCGAAGAAATTCAGACAAAGTAGATTCAGCACTCAGCTTCTTTTGGCTGTTTTTTCAACTACAAGCGAATCATATTTTACTAATATTACCACTTAGTTCTCCAGCCATGCAACAAGGACCACAAAAGTAAGGAATACTACCGCAAAATCTTAAGAAGATTGCTCGAGAACATCCGGCGCAAGAGGTCTAAACTCTGGCCAAACAACTCTTAGATCCTCCAGCACGAATGGCGATCACAAACGCACCGGAGCACACATCGTTACCGATTGCAGATTGATTGTTGAAAAACTAAAAAATTGTTTCGAAGAGTGGGAAAATGTGGCACAAGTGTATTGGAGCAAACAAGGGTCGTTTTAAACGTAACAAAAATACTTTGGAAGAAAAAATATTTTTTTAATACATTTTTTTCACAACTTTTTAATCTTTTCTCGTATCTCACTGTACTGTACATACATATACACATACGTACACACATTGAAATCACTAGCTTCGAAAACGTGAGAGTTGTTTAGGGAGAACGCTAAAATGTCAAACGATTTTCTGAAATATAAGAGTAGATGTTGTTTTGTTATGGTAATGTTTAAGTGTTACAGTACGTATCACAATCAGGGTAATATATTAAATCATATAAAACATCAATTACTACAATCATATACACTTACATATGTTGTGATAAGCCCTATTCGGGAACTTTAGTCCAGAGCAGATTATCGCATGTTCAATCGTATCATAAACTCATCAAATAAGTCAAACTATTTTAGCATTCGGTTAAACAATCTTAGAAGCGGTAACACCGTCGAAACAAATTGCCAAGACAGATCGTGTAAATAACATGTTTTCGTGGCGGATGGCGAGGGCACTGAGAACTTGAAACGCTAACAGTGCAAATGTCGGCACACAAGTAAACTGACTATTGTATGTATCTAGGTAACGATTTGTAAAATGTAACTAATGTCCTCCCTTTGACAAAATAAAGGTGCATTTGAATTAAATTGAATCTATATATTGTAAACTACTCATTACGACTAATTATTCAAACGCAGAGCGCCAAAATCGATACAACTATATATATATATATATATATATATGTTAAACCTGTTGATAACTAATTGATTTACCACGGCAGTTACATAGACACTTCTAACTCACCACTTCCAATTCGTATTGTGTCGCTGCGTTTGCACAAAGCAAAGGTACTTTGTTGACGTTAAGGTGTTTTGGAAGTCATCCCCAACCTAAACCGCCTGTCGCAGCTCGTACGATCGGTATGCCTTTTTTTGCGGATAGGATAAATTTCTGGTAGGTCTGGTCTTTTACGCTCGTGGAGACTTACTTGGTTGCATACAATCATTTGCGCGTTTGAAAGGATAAAAACACGCATGCTTTGTTAGCCGGCATGCACGGCTTTGCAAGGAACTCACGTGCTATTTGACTATCAGACTCTCACTGTACCTGCTAAAGAGGAATATTCGTACGATTTCAGTTATCTAACATGCACACGCGCTTGTCGCAAGCAGAGATGAACATAGGTTTAATCAATATTTTCAACCTCTCAAAAAGCTACGATTAAGTACACCGTAGTCAAGAAACATACACTATCGGTCTATGCATATCGAGTATATCTTGTCATGTGACCATCTTAAGCCTCTAGATGGCAATTCGAGCTCCAAATTTGATATGACATTGTGAACAATTGGTCGAATTGTTCATAAGGACCCAAAGTATCAGGCTTGTTCTCTAAACGTCGGGTAGAATCTTTTGTTATGGGAGGTTTTGGGAATGCATGATGCATATGGGAGGTTTTAGGGATGCGTGGAGCATGATGCGTCACTTGCAGCTTGCGTGACTAGAGTGGGACTCACGCACTCTCCACCCTTCCTTCGGCTTCTCGTCTCGACCACGTCCCCGAGAGTTCCGCTCAAGTCTCTCCCCCCTGGCCGTTTCTTTGGCTGTCTTGAGTGTCGAAACGGTATTAGACTCTTAGTCCAGCTGCCTGTGGTCACACCGAGTCTCACCTGCGTCCCAGGCCGACGTTGTGGCACTTCTCTCGACCCCACCAGGGCCAGCCCTGGTGAGATCCAGATCGTCATCTAATTACATTTTACTTTTTTTCAGCCTCTAGAAAGCCTTATGGCTAAAACCAGGAGATAGTTAATTGTCGTACCAGCAATGCCGGTGATAGTCGTCGCAATGGGTCCTATAATGGACCAATATTTTGTCTTCTCTGTCTGGACCCGGGTTTTCTCGTGGACCCTCGTAAAGCGACTAACAGTAGCGAAAACATATTGTGCGCGCGTTCGTCCGTTGCCCAACGTTTCTCAGACACCAGCAAACGTTTTGCCTTTATAATTGCGTGTTCCTTGATAATAAGATATAGATTTCTGTATGAACCTTCTCTGCATGAATCTCAGCTGCCGCTGCATATCTGTCAGTCAGTTTCTGCATATCTATCAGTCATTGCTGCATGGTTGTGGGCTTTTCCTAAATTTGCCAGATTTAGGGTTTGGCTAAGGTAACCTTCGCTTGGGCGGCCTTGACTTCGTTGAGTCCGACAAACTCTTTATAGAGCTTCATCACATAGTTGAGCATCGCTTCGAGGCGTGACGTGTGTCACTTAGGCCCTCCCTCTGCGCGGTCCGATCATAGCCATGCAGACTTATATGACTGTTTGGCGTCGTCATCAACATGACCGCTCCCGTCAAATGAGGAGAAGGAACTTCAAACAGTCTACTCTAAGGATAAGACGAGCCATGACTTTCGTGGACCGACTTAGCGACAAGATGAGTACAATACTAGAGCGAGATTTGGGATGCTTGCTCATGTAATCCTTACCACTGTAAAGATGTTCGGCCCGGGGAGGAAGTAGATTGGGAGGAGGTAGACATATTTGTTTTGGAGAATTTTTATCATTGCGTTGACAGGCGTTCAGCCACCTGCCAGTCTGACCTTCCCGTGTCGGCCGGTACCGTGGCCGTTTAGTAAAGGGCTCTATGTTGACGGACGTTTAGTTGAAAATCCAGCGTGACATTGTATTCAGAATCTGTTACTTCCTTCTTGGCTGTTTTTCTCACCGCTTGTTTGCGGGCGTCGTGCATCTGCCCCTGTAGGCTGGACGTCCTGGCGCGTCGCAAGTAAAGCATCCGGACGTCGGGGCCTGTTTTTCCATTTTGTATGTTCTGCAGACCCGCAGCGATGGCACGTGCACCTGATGGCTTCTTCTGACTCACAGACGTGGGCTTTGTGATCGGGGCGTTGGCACCTAAAGCAGGTAATAAGGCGCACCCACGCCTTCGCGCGGCACGGGGTCCCCTCGAGAGTAATGGTCCTCAATCAATGCTCTCCCCGGAGGCTATTAGCAGGCCTCCCGTCGCTGCGGGGGGTAATCCCCCCCAGGAGACAAGGGGACCCCAGTAGCCAGAATCCGTCTACGAGTTTCGTAGAGTCCTCGGTGATACTCGATGCCTCAATCCAAATTGAGGGGTAGGCCTGCACCGCATAAAAATCAGCCCGTGCTCGCCAGACGCAGATTGCGTCACAGTCCGAGATCTGAGTGGGCATATCTGCTGTTGTTCCATCATTATCTACTTGTAGGTTCCCATCTGCTCATCGGCATGTTTGCGGGCAGCTTGAAGTGCCCCTCTGAGAACACACGTAGCTTTTTTAATAATACTTATGTACAGGTGAGTTTTTAGCCACCTCCTTTAGCTGTACAGTCGTATTATTGGCGTTATAGAGTTTTTGATATGCCTCTCAGGATGAAAAGCTCGGCCGTATGCTTATGAGAGATTCTTGTCCGTGCTCACCTCGCGCTTGGCCTTGTCAGGGTACGCTTTATCGGGCGTTTTCGGTTCGACGCAGAATCCGCGAAGCGGCATTCCGCCATCAATATGACGTTTTCCGTTCTAATGTCACATTGCAAACACACAATTGGTTTCCTTCCCATCCTCCGCGATGACCTGAAGGAGTCATCAGCCATGGCGGCGACACTAGCTTTGCCGCCGATGGTCAGAGTTTCAAGGGGCTACAAGGGTTATAAAGGAATGATGCCGGTAGCAATAAGGACCACCATGGCAATGAAAACTGCTGAACCTGAGAATCCGTTTTCAAGTCGTTCTAGTTGAATAAATGTGATAGAAGTTGCCGGGCTCCAGTGCACGTTGACCGCACGTAAGCAAGGTGCACATCGAAGCGCACGTCGGCACGACGCCCGTGCATGAAGCGCCCGTCCAAGTGCACGCTGCCGCGATGTATGTCAAGGCGCTCCTACAGGTGCACGGCAAAACGCACGCCCACATGTATGTCTTCGATGTGTACGTTGGAGCATTTTTACTAACTAATAATACTTACGAATTAATACTTACGAACTTTACTAGGCACATTGATGAACGAATTCGGAAAGGACTACAGTCTTTTCATAGTATCCGAGACCCTCATAAACTATCAATGGACGTTGCCGTTCACCTTTTTCACCTGAAGATTGCGCCCATTGCTTCTTACGGTATACAGGTGATATGGCCGCATCTATCGAAGTTCAACTTTAAGGCGCTTGACCAAATCAAGGCCGCTTTTCTAAAAAAGGCGCTAAGAGTCCACCGCACTAGTCTCAACCGATTAGACTCAACCGAATCACATTTATTCAACCGACAGTAGTTTACTGGCGTCGACTTCGCTATTTGTTGAGAATTTACAAAAAATACACGTGTTACCGAAAACGGCAGCTTTCAACGAGTACATGTCTGAATGGGAGAATAAGATGGCAGACATTGACCCGCTCTTTATGAAACCCAGGCAATGACGTATAGTTCGTGGAAGCGCTGCAACTATGAGAACAGACACCTAATTGCACGATTTGCTGTACATGGCTTCCACAAGAAGATCTGTATTCGAGAGAAGTTCCATGAAATTTCCTCGTTATGCTTGTGCAAACTTTGCGGGAGACAGTGTGACTTATATCACCTTTAACAATGCGATCGAGCAGTTCCGTTGACTCGACTTTTAGAACCGTGATGAATATATGTATATGTAAATGTGTGCTTTCTCTGTACGCGCAATATTGTAAACCAACCATCGGTTAATAAAGCTATTATGTATGTGTGTATGTACGTTGAAGCACTCGTTGAAGTGCACCTCGGCGCGGTGCACGTAAAGCGCTCGTCCCACTGCACTTCGGCACGAGACAGGTAGCAAACGGCACGGAAGACGGTGTTACTAAGTTGCCAGCTCAGTAGGTAACCGGGTCAGCATTACGTCAATAGCGCAGGGAAACACATCGTGTGTGTCCGTGTCAAAGACCGCTCTAAAATCGACGAATTCGCCGAAGAGACAAGCCCCTTTGGTTCGAAGTGCCAAGCGGCGGCGGCGGCGTGGTCTGGTGGACTAGTGCGCTAGTCATCTACAGGGGTGCCGCAGGCTCGATCCTCAATGTACATAAGTTATCGAATTTTCTTTGAGCCATGCTCATTGCAAATTGATGATAAACAAAACCGATGAGCACCAGCGGTTATGCTGCCACGAGTACAATTGGAAAACACTAGATACGTTAACATGGCCATAGTTAACATGACAGTAGTTTGTAGAGTGCGCTCTTCTGCGTGATACCTGGCTAATAATACGATGGAGCTAACGAATCCCTGTTCCTTCAGGGATGCTAATGCTAAGTAGACTGGTCTTTCTTCTTGGTGTGTGTTCAGTGTAATGAAGCAGAGCGCAAAAAATTGCTTGTCTGAGATTATAATCAAATTGTATCAAATATTGTAATCAAATCGAGCTCCGGGGATTTCCCAGCTGGCGCTATTATTATTATTATTATTATTATTATTATTATCGCGTCGACAACATTACCACAGCAGCACAGAGCTTGAAGCGGTTCTGTGTCACTGGCAAACACTTGACGGAAATAAGCGTCTGTCATCATGTGGGGGGTATGACACGCAGTAACGCACCTGTATGCAAGCAGCCACTTATGAGGTCATTGTTGCGCTCCAAGGAGCACTTTGCATGATTTTCGTTTTTTATCAAAAGGACTGCTAAGTTCGCTGCCATAAGAGCGGGTAAATCATTTCAAGCAAACCGAATGCGATAGAAGCTTGACTACTTGGCAACAGGCAGGTCACACTACACTCTGCGCCGTCTGTCTATAACACGTGATTGTGGTTATGCAAGAGCGTACCAATCGGACAGCGGTACGCCTTCATAGGCGTCCAGTTCTATAGCGAGCTTTATGCGTTTGTTTATGGCGAGCAAGGTACGTCCTAATAAAAATGATATGCATTGAGCTGAATGAGATACAATCGCCGCGTGGCCGCCTGCCCATCCTTATCTACATTGACGTGAAAGCCTGAATCCTGAGAGGACTAGCAGCTAGGATGGCTACCATCCAGGCCAAACGGCGTCATCTGCTTGTCTTCCTCTGTCTGCGGCAGGTTTGGCCGGGCCTAAGACGAACAAAACAACTAACCCTGTTACCTTGTACAACCTCGCAACAACTCCACCCACCTCACAGCTTGACTTGGCAGCAGGGGGGAAAGGGAAGGCATTTTTGACAAGCCGCATAGACGAACGTATGGTTTTATTGCGGTGCTTTTTTGCGGCTTCTGAACAACCGCCTGTTATAGAACCATGGAGCCGACGACTGTCAAGTATACAAAAAGCACATTCAAGGAAGGCGGGGGGAGGGAAAGGGGGGGGGGGGGGGGGCTGCTGCATCTCGCCGGCCACTCGCTGGACACAATGATCATTCATTCACGGACGCATTCGGATTGCGCGTTTGAGGGGGGAGGGCATGCTTGCTCTAAGTAACAACGGGCGTACGCTTCTACATACAGAGGGTATACGCACGTATGCGCAATGTATCGCACATTTATTTCGCCAACGTCGACGAAAACACAAACGATGAGCCATGAGGAAATCGCAAACAAAATGAACGGCCGCCTGTCGTAGCAAAACGCCACTGGATCTCTACAGTGGTTGCTGTAAGCAGCTCGTGGCTTCGAGTGGCAGCGGCCATACATTTCGGTTCCACACTTGTGTTGACCTTGTTGGTTCATCCCTGCGCACAAGTCTGCCAATGAGATGTTTACGTTTATTTATCGCTGTTCCCGTAAGCAGAAAAGAGACGGTCAGGAACAAGTAGGAGAATATGCATATAAATACATGTGTATGTATATATATATATATGTATATATATATATATATATATATATATATATATATATAGAGAGAGAGAGAGAGAGAGAGAGAAAGAGAGAGAGAGAGAGAGAGAAAGAGAGAAGGGTCGGTTTTAAACTTTCATTGTACATAGGTGGGTGTCTATGAAAAGACGCTAACTATGCTAAAAGCGCATTTGAAAAGCGCAGCACAATAGTCGCTCAGTAATATTAAATTACGTATAGGACTTAACCGAGGGCGAGTTAACGAGCTCGTACGCTTTAAGAGACGACGCCGCCGCGTAAAATAGCACCTAACATTGTATAGGACACGCAAGTAACTGAAGAACCAAGCTGTTTCGTATGCAGAGTTGCTAAGCACATGTGTGCGACGGTTTCGGAACGTCGCCTTGGGGCAAAGAGTAGTGACTTTCAACTGTATACAAATTAATTTGGTCTTTCCAAGCCAGTAGAGATAAGCCTCTCAAAACGGTTTAGATATACGTACGTTCTAATGCACGTTCGATATGCTTTTAGCTTGGTTTAACCAAAGAGGTGTAGGTTTGAGTTGCACAGTACTATTTGAGTTTTAAAAATTGAACCGATACCCTAAGGCTTCCGGTTTGTTTTGCTTGGAAGAGCCATTTCAGTAGCTACGCATAGGCCACTTTCGCGCCAGTCGGATGCGGCGTTTATTGTTTGAGTTTGGTTTGAAGAAGTGAAGAAAACTAGGGTTAGCGATTTTTAAGAAGCTGAAAATAAAGAAGCAACGAATCTGCACAGCGTTAGCATGTTATAAAAACTAAATAATTTGTTCTAACGTGGTGGAAATATTGCGCAATACCTATAGGGACCAAGCTGTATTCCAAAACACTGTGTATGCGTGATACCGCCGAATAACACAAGACATCGTTAAAAAATTGATATCGCCGATTTTCTATCAGGGAGATAGCTGCGAATTAGAGATATCTTATGAATCAGTTGTAACAGTCTTGACCAATATTTTATGCGACAGAAGACTAGTAGCAAAGTTCGTTCTAAAAATGTTGAATGATCAGCAATTTAACACTCGTCGGGAACTGTTCAAATTGAACCTTCGGGCGAGACTAGAAGATTCCGGATTGCTTCAGAGAGTGATTACAGGAGACGAGTCAAGTATATGATTACGAACTCGAGACCAAGTCACCTCCTCCCTGTGGTGTTTTCACTGAGAGAGCCAGCCAAAGAAAATCAGAAAGAGCAAATCCAACACCAATGTAATTTTAACTGTTTTTTTTAAACTAAAAATGAATCATCAATAAGGCGTTTTTAGATCAAGATTGCGCGAGAACGTCCGACGCGAGAGACCTAAACTTTGGACAAACTACTTTTGAATCCTCCATCACGATAACGCACCGGCGCAGACATAGTTATTTAGTTATGAGTTTTAGACTAGTTAATGAAAAAATCGAATTATATATTTATTTATTACTTTTATTTGCTTAAATATTAGAGTAAATAATAAAAAAATAATAAAACTCGAATTATATATTAACCGTAACCTGTTAACTGGGCAATTTTTTTCATGGGTTGTCCAGATGTAAATGTAATGTACACCAAATTTGTTGACTATTGCTCTTATTTAATTAACTCGTTTACTCCGCTGGTTCACCAGTGTGATTCCATCAAGGATATGGAGACTTACAAAAATCGTCTTGCTCATAAACTAAAGTCTTTTAGTACCGCATCTCAGTCTCTTAAACGCAAGCGAATGAAGTGACCAAAATACTTCGTATTTTACATGAGTCTAGAATGAACATTAGGGACTCTCGCTCACTTTTTCGGTATGCCAATTAACGAATTAAAGGAACTGAATCTCTTCCTCCCATCATTCTAGGCCCTACGGTGGCTTATACTGTTTCACATAAAGCTGAGATTCTCGCTGAACATTTCTCTACCCAGTTCTGTGCATCCGGTCCAGGTTTTTCAACGGCAAACAACCCACGCAACATTTCTCATCGCGATCCCTTGGTTACCTTCTCTGAGTTTGCAATCTATTCACTTCTCTCTGGGCTTAAATTGAAGACTAGCCTTACACCTGAAAACATTCCTCCAATTTTTTACAAACAATTTGCGTTGTTTTTGGCGGAACCACTTAAACTCATATTTGAAAGATCTTATAGTGACGGCGCTGTGCCCGACCTTTTTAGACTCAGTCTTGTCACCCCTATCCACAAGAAAGACTCGAAAATTAATGCTGAAAACTACCGACCAGTTTCGCAATGCTCAATACCATGCTGCATTTTTGAGAAATTTTTACTAAACATGGCTTTACTACCCCACCGTTCTACATGTACACAGTTTTAGAAATGACCCAGGACTGGGCTATGTTTATAAATGATCGAAAACCGTTTTACTGTGTTTACTGTGATCAAAAGAGCGCATTTGACAGAGTAGATCACTCTCTTCTGTTTCGCAAATTGGAACATCAAGGTATCCATGCATGTACAGTGCAATGGGTTAAGGCATTTTAAGCGATCGTCATTTTCGAGTTAAGGTTGGTGACAAACTTAGTCGATCATATCCTGCAGTATCTGGTGTACCTCAAGGGGGATGTTTATCCCCCTTCTATACACAATTTTTGTATTGGACATAAATAAGTACCTGCCACCGGCGGTCAAATATTTGAATATGCTGATGACTTAAAACTTTATTATCCTATTTGCTCTAGTGACTCCCACGCTGTTCTGCAGCCTGCTGTCGACGGAATTGCACGATAGTGTTCTGAAAACAACATGATTCTCTCACCCTCTAAATGCCTTGTACTAAAAAATGGTGCACTTGACTTTGACTACAAAATTGACAACTGCATTTTACCGACCCTCTCTTATACACGGGACTTAGGCATATATATTACGCCTGATCTTAACTTTAGCCTTCACATTACCAAGGTTGTGGAGACATCTCTGCGCACAATAAATACTATCTTCCGCTGTTTTATTTTAACGACTCCACATGTGTACATTTGCCTTTACAAAAATCTTGTTCTTCCTAAACTCACATATTTGCTCCCCCTGTCTGGGAGCCTTATCTGTCCAAATATAGGAAGTTGGTGGATGACGTCCAAAACATGTTTCTAAGACGCCTGCAAATCAGGTGCCCCCACAGCGTGTTAGATGACGTTGTTCCAAGTATTGACTCACTTTTCATGCAGTGCAACTTATCTGTTCTACATCAATTACGAAAATGTAACTTGTTAGGACACTTTTTTGATGTACGTTCCAATAATCTAAGGAGCCAACGATCAATCACCTCAAAAGCCGTGGCCCGCGGTGAATTCGTGAACGGACTGTTTGCTTGGCGTATGGCCGAATGGGCCCATGATAATCCAAATAGCGCTCGTCTATTTGGTGATTAGTCACGATTGTCTTACAGAAGTATGTATATTGGATACCAACCCTTTATGTGAATTCACCGTATTCACCGGACCTAACTCCTTGAAACTCTTTGCGACTGTTTTGCCAAATGCAGAAACAGAAAGAACATTTTCTCGAGACTATAGGGGAGATAAAAAAATCGCGGGAGCCACTCAACTTAATTCCAAAGGTCGTGCTTAAATAATGTTTTAAAGAGTTAGACCGTACGGCTTCAAGAGCCTGTCCATCCATTGACTCTCGTCGGTGTGCCGTGTTTATACGTGTCGACTACGGCTGGTATGAAATAACTAAACCAATGTTCTCTCTCCGCAAAATGATTGGCTATAGAGCCGCTACTAGCTTTGAGGTTATCTCTTACAATGAGTTGCTCGCGTGTGCATATGCATGTGTGCTCTTCATGTTCGTATGACCGTATCATAACAAAAAGAACTATTTTTGTTATGATAATTTATTATTGTTATCATATAGATGGGTATTGGGCTTGATGAGGAGGAGAGGCGGGCTTGTCTAGAATAATGTGAGTGAAACAGTCAGGCAGGGCGTCAACAGCCGCCCATATATAGGGTATGCCTCTTGTGCCGTACTAAATGTGACGTCCGGCGCCTTCCGTATACGGCTTTTTGCATCTATGCCCCTGTCCCCCTCATAGGGTGTCGTGTGCCTTTTTGCCTGCTTATGTGCAAGTAATGCCGCGGAAGCGGCGGCGGCGGCGACGGCGTCTGCTATGATCATGTTCACTAGCATGACCATGAGTCAGAAGTATCGGTCAGCTAGCATTCATATTCCTCCTGTTAGCGACCTGCAACCAACCAGGAACGAGTTAATTAAAAGTGTGTAAGTCCGCTCTCTCCCTTTCTCTCGCTAACTAAGAGTTAAGTTGTAGGGCTGATACCGACGAGGAATGACTGCGATGCGAAGACAATGATGATGATGATGAGGGTAATGTTTGATGAATCCTGATCATATCACGAATGATTATAATGATAGTGTCGGCCCGCAGCTGTCGCTGCAGTCCTGCAGTGTTGCCGTAAAAGTGGCCGATAAGCCGTTATTGGGGGGAAAGGAGTCCGACGCAAAGTCGATGCAATTTTTTCCAAAAATATTGTTTACTTTGGAACAAGGGGACGAAAATGTCTTATTTTAGGGCGAAAGCAAAATTACCAAAAGTGGTTGTGTTAAGCTTTTTATCTTATTTTCACTAGATCTGCGATTGCGAGAGTCCCAATCATCCTAGCAATAAGCCAGTCACACCATCGTGTTTGAAGAAAATCTGTTAAATTTCATTCTACGTTAGATGAAAGCAAAACCGATTCACGGCTACAAGTGCGTGTCAGTTGCTATGTAGACATTGGAGCTTGTCAGCAGTGGAACGGCAACGTTTAGTCGCGACCTGCAAGGAAAATGTGGCAGTGGCAGGGCACCAAGGCGAAAAAGAACATTTAAGGCAACTGCTATGTCATGCAATGTGTGAGAGTAAGCGCTTCTATAGGTGGAGCTTCGATCTTCGGTCAGTTTGTAGTCGAACTAAATCAATAATAATATTACGATAGTA
>QVRM01006494.1:0-62483 GCA_003439945.1 Dermanyssus gallinae | reverse complement strand
ATGCAGGAATGCCGCCGGATAAATGGGCCATATTTGAGGAGGTCGCAAGACTCACTTAAATTATTTCATATGTAGACTCCAATGGAGTGTGGGAGGGGGATGTTTTATTTAAGCGTGACCTTTAAGTTACTATTTTGTTATGCATAGCTTTAGAAAATCTAATTCGTTCTGAAAACTAACGCTATTAGCCTAATTCAATAATGTGCGAATGTGAGATATTAACATTGGGAGGGGGGGGCGGCATTAGGGGGCGTCAGATACGAACTATACACCGAATTACTGATACTACTAGACAAAACATTTCCGTCTAGCTATTCCATCGGAAAAAAACTTTTCACGAGTCACGACCTCCTCCTTGGCTTTGATGCATGTGGTCCATATATATATATATATATATAGATAGATAGATAGATATATATATATATATATATATATATATATATATATATATATATATAGATAGATAGATAGATAGATATATATATATATATATATATATATATACGCTCTGACAATTACATTGTGGACGCTCGTACTAGGCTAAGATGTCTGTGGCCTGATAGCGTCTAAATGCCCACCCATAGTCATCGTGATCTCGTTACTGGACTTTTATCTAGGCTTTCTCCAGCAGAGGTATGCAGCAGCAGGACAATGACAGCCACGTCAATAAGAACATAATTAGCAAGGCCGGGGCTCGAACTTACGATATGTTAATTATGGTTTCCATGGCAACGCCCCGTTTTCAAACGGTGCGTTAGCCGCCCAAGCCACCGCAGCTATATATATATATAAACAATGTTGTGGTTGCAATATCACGTGCAATGTCTGTGATTAATGATCCCGTAGGTGGGCAATGCAGGAGCAGACAGCAACACAGGTGAAGATGGAGATATTGCCACAAGGTGGCGGCGGAGGAACCGGCGAGCGATCCGCTGCTCTGGCTGGCGCCGGAGGGGGCCAGAGGGGTGCACTTGGTCAAGCGGGCGCCCTTGCAGCTGTTCCAACATCAACAGCGGGGTCGACCGGCGCCCGCACAAGCCAACAAGCTGTTGCACCCCATCAACCAACGGTTCTATTCACGACACCCCAGCAGGTGAGAGCGACATTGCGAGCCCGCAGCCCGTAGTTTCTTATTCGTGTTTGCCTCACTCTAGCCAAAAGGTTGTAACAGGGCGAGGTCCGGACCTTCGTGTGCCCGCCACCCAGTGTCAGGCTACTACCCCCAAAGTGACCAACGTACACCCCTGACGTCTGGCAATGATACCTATTGGCATCTTATAATAATAAGTTATTATTATTATTATTACTACTACTACGACTCATTATTATTAAGAGAATGGTAACACAGCATCTCTTTTGCGAGATGTGTGTGGTGCACCGTGATTTTTATCAGTCCCAATGTACGCTCGTCCCGACACTGCGACTTTACTGCGTCCAAATTAGCAATAAATATTGGGCGAATGGTAACACATCATATGTGCTCCACAGAACTGTTTGTTAGATTTATTTACTAGTCATGATAGATTATTTTTACTTTTAATATTCAAGATATGAACCCACGGCCTCCCTAATACAAAGCAGTGGTTTTGCCATTAAGCTATGTTGATCGGTACAAGACTTTATATTATGGAGTATAATTACAACTTTTATTATTATTACTATTACGAACGAGTACCATGTAATGTTTTCAATATATTTGAATATGTGCGCCGGGATATACAGGAGTCTTGTAATAATATGTAATAACCGTATGTACTTGTTTTAAGGTTTGATAGAACTCGGCAAGAAAATAATTTTTTCCAATGGAAGAAGGATGCGAAAACGTCTTGTTTAGGAGTGATAATGAAATTAACAAAGGTAACTATTTTGCCCTTTTTCTCCTACATGGTTGTGCAAAATCTACGTTTGCGGCAGATTATACCGGTGTGTTCGCCGAAAAATTATGTAAACTACGTTATAGCTCCCTCAATTGAAAACAATGTTTTTCTTGCCGACTTCTAATTAACCTTAAAATAAGTACATACGGTTATGAAGACCCTGTATATATATATATATTCACCGGCGATTTCATACTAAGCATTTCTATGGAGTCGCCGGCATTGTTCACCGTTTGCCGCGCGGCTGACAAAATTGAAACAACATCCAAGGCACACACAAAAAGAAGATTTCCGTCGCCTTTCCGCGTCCTATACCCCTGCAGCGATTGAGATCAAGGCGTAAGATGAAGATCCCACCTACTTTCTCATTCTCGTGCTCCATTTTACTGGTTCGGCATTTGGAAATTTGTATACAAAATCGCGCTTTTGTCAAGTTGACATTTAGGCAGATGTGGTAGATATGTATGAGAGGCAGCATATCCCACGTGTACGAGAGCTGTTACGGGTAATAAGCTACGAGCCCAACTCAATAATGTCTCTGTTGCTCCTATTGCACCATCTATTTGTTTATTTCTCTCCACCTTTCTCTATATATATCTGCCCTCTCCCGCCAGTGGCCAGTTTCGACAAGAAGCACCTTACATGGCACGGTGTTGCTAATATATGTGGGAGGGGCCGCGTTTAACGCCGCTTTGAGATTTTGAGCACGTTTAATCCGCACGTGATTTAGCAGTACGGACTTTATTTCGCTTTCGTTATGAACTGCACGCCGCACATGCCTGACTACCGATTATCCTACGTTGACTAGCTAATTTAAGCATTACTACGTTTCTAGTCTGGTGTGACCCTCTAGTTGTCGAAATCGTGTGATACGCACGATCAGGTGGGAGATTATTGATTGACTTTTTATTTTGTCCCGATGTCAAGTAAAGCGACTTTTACAGCATGATTATGTCCTAATTCCTCCGTTTTGTCTCATCGCTACCTTTTCCAAGATCCGCCTTCGTCCGTCTCCTTTCGTCTCCTCAGCTAATTTACCCTATCTTTTTCCGCATTTTTCTACTCTCTAGGATACCTCGTTTTTTCCCCTGTTGGGCAATTTCTTTACCCCTCACTACCCTTGATTCCGTCCTTCCAAACACCGATTTGTTCTGTTCTCAATTTCGCTCTATTTGGTTCTCTTTTTTTGTTTGTTTGTCCGTTGCTGTTGCTGTTTTTGTTTTTGTTCTGCGTGCATTTGATTTGCCACTCTCTGCTGCATCGACGGCTGCACCGCGCGCTCGTTATGCTGCTGTTTTGACGGACCGACCGTCATATCATCGGATCACCGATCTCGGAACCGATCTCACACACTCACACATCCCACTGATGGCTGGGACATGTGGCGCCTCTCTCGCGTGGCGGGAACGCCGGTCGCAAATTCCGGTGGTCGCTGGAATGGAACCGGTGGTGGCACGTTGCATCGATGTGCTTGTTCCGTTTCCGTGTCTCTTTCTCTATATACACGTCTTGCCTTGCCTTGCTTCATTTCGCCTGGCCACTTTGTGGAACACCTGCTGGCCCAATGCCTATCATCTTCTCTAATCGGACCTTCCGAACATGGGGAATTGTGCTGATGCGGGCTCGTGTTCTCTGACTTCGGCGACTACTGTTCTTATTCGTTGTTTTGCGTGTTGACACACACACACACACATGCAAATATAATGCCGCCGCGATATACGTCCAATGACGTCCTAATTCTTTTATTGTCACTAATTCTCCTACTGCCTGTCTACATCTGCTGTAATCTCTGCCAATCTATAATTATGTGGGGGTGATTGGTTGGCTGGGAATGCTTGTCAACGCCGTCGTCGTCGATGGAATGTTGGTTATCATTCGGCCGACGACGCTTGCTAATTCATTTTTAAATTCACTTTGGCACACGCTTTGCGTTTTTCGAATCGTACGAAATTCATTGGACGGGCGGCTCGCTAACGCGAAATTCCCACTCAGATCTATCCCAACTCTTCTCCACCTCAACAGCATCAGTCGTCTCATTGCGTCGGCACCAATCCGCCGCCAGCTGCAACGCGAATGCGAAAAAATGGCCTTGTCATACAACAACACTTCCATCACCACCAACAGCAACAACAACAACAAGAGCAGCAACAGCAGCAACAACAACAACAACAACAACCGGTAACCAATGAATGACGGTGTCAACAACAGTAACATGCGCAACAGCAGCAACAACAACAACAATAGCCACTAACAACAACAGCACACAGTCTAGCGTCCAAAACAACGACAACACTAAGAACGGTGTTGAAGCCTATACGCTTCAAATTTCGATGCGATCCATCGTGGACAATAAGAGACATAGTAATAAGAATCTACATATTATGGATACTAAAAACAGAAGAGATTATCTTCTGCAGCAAGGTGGGCAACGCCAACAAGAACAATGCACAATCAACGAAAACATTACCCCGAGCTGTTTACATCAGCGCGAATTTCACGAGTGTTGATGAAGCACACGTGAGCTGTAGTGCAGCCACGTTATAATAATATTGCGTATCCATGAAGGCGTTATGGCGTACATTTGCTCTTTGCATGGGCAGTGTCCTCGATGAAGGCAGCGGTGGTAACACTATGGCTTACTGCGCTTTCAGTGTATATATATATATATGTATATATATGTGTGGAGTGCGGACGGATATGCCTCAATACATTATAGCGGTTTATTCAACCTTCGCTCGTTCTCTGCACCTGCGCATATGAGCTTCGCTGGTATAACTCGAAGAATGTCCTTAGGTGCATAAAGGTCGAGACGAGGAGCCGAGGGAGGGGGGAGGGGGTGGGGAGCAGCCAGGCCCTCATGGTCTCGACGCACCCTCACAGGACGGATTACAAAATGGCATCCCCCTATCCAACCGCAGGTAGACATGCGGGATGATAGTCAGGGATAGAGCTGATTGAAGGGGAACGGCAGAGACGCCTCTCCCACGGTTTCGATGTAATGCCAAAGTAATACCGAGCCTGGGGGGGGTGGGGAGGAATCCGGGTTTAGTGGGTTTGCGAGTCTCACACTAGTCACGCAGGCTGCTAGTGGCGCATGTGCATCATGCATTACCGAAACCTCCCAGAACAAAAAAAAAAAGTGCATAAAGGACTTGCTTATTATTGCCCACCTTGTTGTTTTCGCGAAAAGTCTTTATACCTTCTCGTTATATGTTTATTTTACATGATTGGAACCGTTTAAAACTAGTGCTCAGTTTGTCTGTCCTGGTTGCTGGCCTATTAGTAAACTTTTGTAAAACAAAGTTCTCGATAGTGGTTGTAATGTTCTATAACAGTGCCCTGAAATGGGTATTTGTCAATTATACCCTGCCAAAGCGCATAATGTTAATGTAAGCACCCTCCAGAAACTTCTACCGTCTTAGCCAGGTGGCATAAGGTAAAGCGCCTAACTTAGTTTATGCGTATGTAGCTTACGACCTACGTATATTTTTGTCTGCCTTATCGAGGTGGGTCATTGCCGAGTGAGATTAAATGCTGCGTTTTGGGTGCTTTCGGTGCGTTGACATTGCTTGTTCAACGTTGCTACAACCCACCGATCATACACCACCGTTCTAGCGCTTGGAATTTCCGTTGTAATGATATCTGGAGCGTATCAGGATTCTAAACGGATAGCTTCGCTACAGGCACCTCGGCCTGTACTTCTAAGCTCCGTCGCACCGAAAAGAAGAGTGTGGTCTGTGCTTTTAATACCGGCGCATTTTTCTGCGTGGCCAGGATTTAAGTTTACAGCCATAACTCTTATGATTACTAACTGTTAATTGTGTATGTGATGTCTTGTTGTCTCTGTAATTTACGTCTTGCTAACTGGCATCAGCGCAAATGCACTCCTGTACTCTCACAAGTACAGTTTAATCATATGCATATTTTAGTAGATGTGTAAACATAAATACTCGTTATTGAATGATGGTTATATACGTACATCTGCGAATAACAAGGCTTCTTCCCTTGATAACGTCGTAACACTGACTTGTATTGCACTAACATTGTTTCCTTCGGATCTTGTTCACTTGTGCTGTTTGTTTACTGATTCGGTGTGCTTCGGCTGCTATGATTCGACTGTTCGTGGCCATGCGACGATGCTGGCGCTGCCGGAAACCTTTACTACCACCACCACCACGCTCAACGCCGACACCGACCTACTATGGTTTGGGTTAATTAAATTATAAATGATTACTATAAAAATTCATCAAACGTCTTTCGATCATCCATTATCGCATATACTGATGATGATTCGTCAACTGGACACCATTCTGCTTCTCATCATTTCTGTTCATCGCGTTCTCGCGCTCGTTCTGATGTCTCTCTTGTCTTCTCTCTCTCTCTCTATCTCTATCTCGCGCGCTCGCTCTCTCGCTCTATGTTGCATTTGGGTATGTGCTGCTCTCTGTGCACCCACCCTTCTTCTTCTCCTGTGTGCTGCTCTTTATACACCCTTCTTGTGGCTGTGCATTTTGTGCATATTGTGGTCTTGCGTGTAATGATTTATTCGGATTCATTTGCGTTCTGTTGGCAATTGGCCTGGTGCCGTTGTTGTGCTGATCTTGACGGTTGTTGCTGACGACGACGCAACTTCTTCGTTCGTGCATCTTGTTGTTGCACGACCACGTAAACTAACGACTGTACTGCCGTGCTATGATGCACAACAACCACGATGTGGCCTGCTGCTGCTGTAGGGCGGCACGCAGACCCTGGCTCTGCAGCAGGCGAACGGTAACGTTTCAATCGTTCACGTCCAACTTCCGCAGAGCCAAAGTGTCATTCAGCCGGCGAGCCACGCAGGACAACTGCCGCAGTCTGCTACATCTGTCATACAGGCGACCTCGGCGACAGGAGCCACGATTCAAAACGTTAGTAGAAGATACAGCACATTTTTCTCTCTTGCTTTATATATATATATATATATATATATATATATATATATATGTCCCTTCTTTGTACATGTTTGTGAACTTTTAGGACACCTAATCACATGCTAGTCTAGGTCTTGTCGTTATGTAAGCGCCGTTGATTCGGCCACCGAGGCCAGGAGCCTTCTTTTCACCTCAGCCACCCCACCGACCCTAGGCATGATCCGCGCCAGATTCAGGGAGAGTATTGTGAGCTATAGAAGCATTGTTAAACTAAACGGCGTTCCTCATCGGCTGGACTTGCTTGCAGCTGAAGAATCCGGTGATTTTAGTGAACAAAGGGTCGGTAATCCAGTCAGCGGGTGCCCAGCAACTGCACGAGGAGGTGCCTGTACAGCTTGTTGGTGGGATGGGCGTATTGGGTGCTGATGTCTCGGCTAGCGGGGCCGGGGGCGGCAGCACCGGAGGAGGTGGTAATGCGGCCGGCACTGGCGGGCAGCTTTCCGAGGATGAAATCACGAAAAAGCGTCGCGAGGGTCTTGCCCGAAGACCTTCATATCGAAAAATTCTCAATGAACTATCAATGCCTCAACATCACGACACCTCGGGACTGACCACAACGTTACAGGTAAACTGACTATCCACTATTATGTATCTAGGTATACTCACGTGTATACACGCTAATATATATATATATATATATATATATATAGGAAATATTGCGATGATTTATTAATCATTTACAATACATTTGCACACTCAGCAGTGCTCGCCATATATATATATATATATATATATATATATTGACCCACTTGATTCCTCTGGTTGCGGGTCATATTAGGTTAAGGTTAGAATACTTTCGTGCCTTACGCTGTGACACGCCTTTGAACCGTTGCCATTCGAATTTCATGCGGTGTTTGGACCATCTTCGTAGCATGTGGTCGCCGGGTCTTCATCTTCAGACAAGGACGACACCGCCTCAGACAGCGATTTCCAGCTGAAACCATCCAGTATTCAGCTGCAGGCGGCGACCGAGTTCTCTGGCGGTAGCACTCAGTACGTGCAGTACTCGAACGACGGCCAGCTCTTTGTGCCAGTGTCCGTTTCTGGTGTGGCAGTATCCGATCTACAGACGTATCAGCTGCGGCCAGCACAGGTACTGCCATACTACTATCCATGCATGCTGTCATATAGTACTTTTAGTGCTAATGGCTTCCAATATATATATATATATATATATATATATATTACTATAGTTGCTTATCAAAGGTGTTGCTTATACAGAGCAGATTCATAGTATCCTTACCTGGCTTGTGGTAACAACATATATATTGGAGAGCTTGTTATAGTAAATATTTTTTTTCTACTGGAACACGGTCTCTGAGAAGTCTTGTTTCGGAGTGAGAGTGAAATTTCTACAATTTGTGATTTGAGAGTGAATTACTACAATAGATGTTGTTGCTCGACATAGGAGCATAAAATATGCCATTGCGAGACAAGCACCTCGTCGTGTTTGTGAGAAAGTTCTGCTTCTTCGAAAGAACATCTGACGCCGATCAGAAGATGCGACATGGCCGTTAAAAAGAGAATTCGCAGAAGAAAAATTAAGTTATTTTATTAGCCGTCACGCCCAATACCTCAAAATCATAATCGTACGGTCATTCACAGCGCTAACACATTCAAGCAAATGTCATTTTGCTACCAAACCTATGGCAATGCCAGCCGTGGTTGCGGAGTAATTAAGATTTTTTGGCGGGCACGTAGAGATTGAGTGCATGCATATCTGATGGAGTAGGTCATTTCTGCATGCACACAATCTTGATTACTCCGCAATCACGGCTTGCATTGCCATGCATTTAGTACCAAAATAATCGTCATGAAATGCGAATTTGCCTGACTGTGTATCCTCTAAACGACCGCGTCGCATTTTCTGATCGACGTTATGTAATCTTTAAAAGAAGCAGAGATTAATTTTCTCTTGAAGACAACGATGTGCTTAGTTTCTCTATAGGAGAACTGGTTGTCTCGCAGTTGCACATTTTGTGCTATTAAATGTCGGGCAGCAACTTTAGTGTCACGGAATTTTCTTACATCACTTTCACTTCGAAACAACCATGTCCCACTGTAAAAATGTTTATTTTAACGAGCTCTACAATTTCTTATATTGCTTTTCAAAAGCTTTTTGGAAGAAAATCATTTTAATGACACCCTGTAGATATAGCAGCATAGTAGTTGTAGTAGTAGTAGAACTGTTCGTCTACTATTCTCTTTCGAGATTCAACTAAATGGGCAAAAGAATCGACAGCCGCACTACACGTCCAGTGTTCCTTTTTGAAACATAGTTCTCATTTTTTTTTCTCGTTTATTTTCCTAGTCCACGGCCCCATACGCCGATACGTTTATATGTATAAATTGCTAGTTCTACTAACTGCTGATTCGTCATTGGTTCCTTGCGCGCTCCTCTTCTGCTGTCGTTGTCGTCGGGGCACGATCTGTGTCTCCGCTGTCCAGGTGGGTACGGGGGCGCCGGTCGTCGTGACGGCCGGCGGCGGTATCGGAGTCGGGTCCGTCGGTCTGCCAACAACTGCCAGCGGGGGACAACCAGTCACGATCGCCGAGGAGGCCGCCCGAAAGCGCGAGCTCCGCCTGCTCAAGAATCGCGAGGCGGCCAAAGAGTGTCGGCGGAAGAAGAAGGACTACATCAAATGTCTCGAGAATCGGGTCGCTGTCCTTGAAAATCAGAACGCTACGCTCATTGAGGAGCTCAAGGCACTCAAGGATCTCTACTGTAAAAAGAGCGTGAACGATATGTAACACATATATACATATATATAGGGGGACAATATAATAATAATCATAAGATGAGAAGACCTATGACAGATCTAGCCAGCCGGGGTCTAAAAAATGGGGTCTGGTACTGCCTGCCAACCCGGCCCCGTGGCTTGTGTTGCAATGCGTGGAAACGCGAGAAGGAAAAGAAATAATTGGCTGTCAGGGATGAAAATGATGTCCCCAAGATACTATTGAGATAATGATGACGGTGATGATTATATTGTTGTTATATGTATTTGTTGCACACACATATACATAATGTACGCGTATAATTTGAAGAAACGTGTATCTTGACGTACATACGCCACCAAAAGTCAGATTGTGCTGATCAGTAGGTATAGTGTGGTGTCGAGGAAATCAATGCACGTCGAAGTTCTAGTTCTTAGGGAGTGTATAAAGAAGAATAAGATAGTAAGAGGCAAGGTGGTATGGGTGAGATGCTTTGACAGATAGGCGGGTGTTGGGCTGTAGAATGAGTAGCGTTGTACATGCCGGACATTGAAACAAGGATGTCCCTCTGGATAGGTTGGTTGCGGTTGCTCGGTGAGGATCTGTTTAACAGACACGCCGCCAACCATATGTAGGGTCGGGAACAACCGAGGATACTGTCCGCGGCAGGGTGCACCTCACGAGCCTCACTGATGCTATAACATGGACGTTACGCGTCGCTGCCAATCTAAGTCAATAATCTATCTGTCTTGGGCTCTAGATAGATACACACAGACGACACACCGTCATTCACAACCACATCCACCGTGCGAGGCATTATTTTTTGCAAGTGGTGCATCGGCGCTTGATTGTTTACCCCCTTCAGTTGATCATGACGTTATACCTGAATGAGTACGTTTGTGTGATGTTTGCGCGTGAATGTTTCGAGTCGTTCGGTGCAATAGCAAGCACCGTTTTGCGCAACGACACCGAAAGGAAAGATGCATCAATCACGAGTCAATGGGTCGATTCATCCGACTTCGGTGCCTCTCTCGCCCGTCGGTTTCCGGTTGAAGCGGCAGCGAACCCTATGTGTACGCGGTTCACATGCGATAATGTAAGACGCCGGCCCGGAGCGGCTCAGGGGAGCAGAAGTGGGCTGTGGGCTGTGTGGACCTGGCGGGTCGTGGGGGGAGGTCGTGAGCATCATTGCCGCTCGTGGTTCACCCCATAATCAGTCCGTTATCGCCCTGCCCTCGTGGATAGCCAGGCAGCGACCGCTCTAGCCGACGACGAAACGATCATTATCTGAAAGCGAGAGACGTTTAGGGCATTAATTAAAGCTGCCGCTCGGGTTAACGCGGCTATACGTTGACTCAAATGTGTCAAATGCAGGGGTCCATACGTATACACCATATTTACATACATATTTATATATCTATTTATATACATCTTATATACACACGAAATGTATACGTGCATGCAAATGTTTACATGCACATACATATTTGTATATATATATATATGTAGACGGAACCTATAATTTAATAAAATAATCCGTTTGAAGCAACTGTAATACGAATTAGCGACGCCATTCTAGAGAAGATGGTCGTCTGTCTGTTTGAATGCGCGTCGCATTGTTGTTAATGAAGATAGTTTATTGCGTAGCAAGCGTTGACCGGATAGAACGTCAGTAGATGTATGCCGGTCCGTTGACGTCTTGTTACCTCCCTATATAAATATACATATATACACATTGGTGTGCTTGTTTGATTGATTGTATGACTGCCTATTTGCCTGTTCGGGGGTTCACCTGTGGGATCTGTGCGACCTCTGCCGATATGAGGGACGACAAATATATATATGTGCGGGGTCGGGGGACTATGGTAGGTAATGGATGTACAAAGGTGGCACTGCGGTGGCAACATTTATAATTGTTTGTAATTGCTGCAGCCTTGCCTTGCGTTCGACTGCCGACGACAGAACGGCGAATGAGTATATCGATGTTAGTTGAGTTAACTAACGGTGTTGTCTACAGTTGTGTCGTCACCGCCTCCGCTTTTGTAGCCTAGAACTAACCTCAGCATAGCGTCTCGAAACAAACTACCGCAACGGTGTTAACGACGTGCGTAATATCGAGTCGAATGGAACCGTTTGAACGAAAATGCGAATCCTAGACGAAAATTTAGACGAGCCAGTCATTGTGCATGCTTGTGTGGATGTTTGGGTTTGTTGTGTGCGTGTTGTGTGTATGTACTGAGAGAGTATGCAGTTGTGTGGATGTGAGTAGGAAAACAAGAACAGACGAGACAGAAAGACAGAATGGTATTTCAGAGTGCGCGACCGAGCAGTGAGTGATAGGGCGAGGTTGCAAGAGAGCAAACATAGACAGAAAGAGAGTTTATTATTTTTACATCCCGTTGGCGCGCTCGTCGTCATCGTCGCTGTCGTCGTAGGGAATATATTGATTCATATATATATATATATATATATATATATATAATATATATATATATATATATATATATATATAAAAGCGTTGACTTCTGTATATAACAAACAATAAAATTAATAAGTCGGTATGAACACATGGCTAACGTTCCATTATTGCTCTGCTCTTTATTGTCGTAGTAAAGTAGCACACTTTAGGGCACTAGCACGCAATAATTGGCTTTATATATATATATATATATATAATCCAAGTTTTAATACCATTGAAGGTCAGCAATAGACTAAGTACATTTAGTTTTTTTCTAAATTTTATTTTTATATAACTTAATATAGTAAATTATCGAAGTATCTGAATATACCTGTATTGTATCTAGGGGAGCCTAAATCAGTGCAAATCAAGCGTTTTTTGTACGTCTATGCAACCCCTTTTGTACACAAATGAATTCGTTTAAAACGATCAAATATGAATTATATGTGGGGCTATGCTACGAGCCTGTCTTGTTCTGAAAGCAGACTGCTTTCCGTTAAATTCTACAACAGCATTTGCAACATGCATGATCGTTGCAATTTTTCAAGACCTCTTGTAAGTGCGACGAACAGCCACCTCCCTGCCGACAGCAACAACATCCCAGAGTGCACCAGCTGCGCTAAAGCACACGCCACAGAAGCAGCTGAATTTTGTCAATATCATTGCCTTTTGCAAACAAATAGGATCTTTATAGAACCTCGTATGAAGTGTGAAAAGCTGTGCCGCCGCTATACTGGAACCGCGGACGAGAAAGAAGAATACGCGACCCTATTGCCATTTCTGAGCACAAGCTCATCTCTTTCGGTTTCAAAATTGACGTCATTGAAGCATTTTAACTGTGAGGGCTCAACTTTTAGCAAATGAACATTTAAATAATGACCCACCACCTCAACTTGATCGATCGGAAGGTGTTCCTTGAGACTGCTACGATGTTAGCGAGATAAACAACAAGTTCACGCGGTGCTGTCGCTTTCTGATCGAAGCATTCACTCTTAATATGGTCGACAGGAAGTTCGAGAGTCTGCGCTTATATGTGACCCGGGTCGAAGGACTAATCTGTTTGCACCCAGTCCATGCCTCGCCCACTGCATATCAAACTCATGAAAGGAACAAGGCGCCTCTGCATCCTGACCGAGATGAACCGTCAAGAACAGCCGGTCTCTGTTCCGCTAGGTCAACTCGCAACAACTCTTGAATCAACCTCGCACTCGGCATCGACAGATGATGACCCTGTTCCTATAACCTACGCCTCACTTATTTCAACATCTCGTGATCCCACGATCTATTGCGACTCGCATATCGATTCCAATGAATATGACATCTACACGCAACTTCTATGCCTGAGACCTACATGTGATCACGCACCCAATAGCAGGACATCTACATAGTTCTTGTTTTAAACTAGCCATTTTTTAGCCCAGATATTAAAGCTAATTTTTAAACCGTCATAGAGCGACGCCTTAGTTCTATCTTCAAGTCGATCCCGTTGGCGTGGTGCTTTCGCGTGCGCCTCGCGACCGGAAAAGGCCTCTGCCGCTGCTGCACTGACGATAGGATAGAGCTATCCGTTCCGAAATGCCTCGTTTTGAAACATGGCTGTTTCGATCTGGACTAACGGCTCAACGGAACAATACTGATTACCGCGTTGCGCGAGCCATTGGTGTGTGAATGTAACCGGATTTTACGGTTTCTGCACATGTTAGAGACCTAGTCATATCAACACCTGTACTTATGAACATGTTATAATTGAAAGAACATAATAATAAATAATACATTACGTTGTTTCATGTTCAAGGGCAAACGTGTATATTTGCTTCTATACAGCAATTGTATTATCCAGATCTTTATATTGATCATTCGTCTGGAGCCCATACGTGCGCAAACACATAGGTATAATTGAGGGCGTTCAGACAATATTCCTAAAAATGCTCTGCAGAAAATCTGATATATTTTTTCGTAAGATTTTTCCGTAAGGCTATTTATTGCCCGTGTACGATTTTTTCATGTCATGACTAATTTTTAATCCACTCCGGCATTTACCTTGTCTTAATTGGAAACCATGCAAACCAATTTAAGAGTGGCCGGTCTGAGTCTCGGACCCAGTCCGCCCGAATGCAAGGAAAAGGCTTTGCCACTAAGCCATCTTACTCGGATATTGTGACGAAGTTACTGTATACGCATCATGGCGCAATTCAAATCAGTCATAACCGATCACGTCAAACGGCCACAGCGTCCCCGCCAACGTGATTCCACTAACAACAACAGCACACAGTCTAGCGTCCAAAACAACGACAACACTAAGAACGGTATACGCTTCGAATTTCGATGCGATCAATCGTGGACAACAAGAGACATAGTAATAAGAAACTACATACTATGGATACTAAAAACAGAAGAGATTACCTTCTGCAGCAAGGTGGGCAACGCCAACAAGAACAATGCACAATCAACGAAAACATTACCCCGAGCTGTTTACATCAGCGCGAATTTCACGAGTATTGAAGAAGCACACGTGAGCTGTGTGCAGCCACGTTATAACAATATTGCGTATCCATGAAGGCGTTATGGCGTACATTTGCTCTTTGCACGGGCAGTGTCCTCGGTGAAGGCAGCGGTGGTAACACTATGGCTTACTGCGCTTTCAGTGAATATATATATATATATATGGAGTGCGGACGGATATGCCTCAATACATTATAGCGGTTTATTCAACCTTCGCGCGTTCTCTGCACCCGGGCATATGAGCTTCGCTGGTATAACTCAAAGAATGTCCTTAGGTGCATAAAGGACTTGCTTATTATTGCCCACCTTGTTGTTTTCGCGAAAAGTCTTCATACCTTCTCGTTATATTTTTATTTTACATGATTGGTGGTAAAAGCTACAATTGTTCATAAATTCTTTATGCATCCTCTACTGCCTTTATTACAGTTGCTCCAATTTGATTTTTTCCACAATTTGTGCATATGCTGTTTGCAACTGTTTAAAACTAGCCTTCAGTTTGTCTGTCCTGGTTGCTGGCCTATTAGTAAACTTTTGTAAAACAAAGTTCTCGATAGTGATTGTAATGTTCTATATCCGTGTCCTGAAATGGGTATTTATCAATTATTAGATCTTTGGTAAAAGTATTCTCGCCACACAGTTGGAGTGCTAATTAGGGCATTGTGTGCAATCCGATGACCCAAGCCAGAAAACCACCTCGATTCTAAAAAGGCTCAAGAAGGCTAAAAAGGCGGTCTTGATGTCTGCCTTTGCCAAATGGACAAGCGACGTATTTGCCGCAGTAGCTTGCTCACGGTCTACTGAATCCTGTTGTTAATTTCGTGTCCTATATTCTTGATGAGGATGTAGTTGTGTGACGGAATGCATGGAGGATATTAAATATGTTGCCTCTGATGTTAAACTCGTCCCGAATTGTTGTTGGGGGGAATCGCGAGGAGCACAATCAAAAGCGGCGTATAATTAGTCTAAAAGGAATTTCTGTCTATCGCCGGAGTAGAAATCCATTCCGTTCTGTTCGTATGAGTTATTTACATTTGTCATATAAACGGGTGAGAAATAATGCGACCAGTATCATATTATATATAAAAGACACTGATGCGTAGGGCGATGTCTGTATATTTTTGTGGCTCTGTAGGGCCTTTGCTTTAAATATCGGATGTAATAGAGCCATTAAAAACATCGAATGACAAGAGATTTGTCATTCGATTCTGCTTTCGACCTGCTTCGGTCAGACGTACTTCCTCTGCTACAAAAAGAGCATTGTCTCGCCTTTCGTCTTCTAGCCTCGCGTTAGGTCCGTGTCAAAGCGCATAATGTTAATGTAAGCACCCTCTCGAAATTTTTACCGTCTTAGCCAGGTGGCATAAGGTAAAGCACCTAATTTAGCTTACGCGTATGTAGCTTACGACCCACGTATATTTTTGTCTGCCTTACCGAGGTGGGTCATTGTCGAGTGAGATTAAATGCTGCGTTTTGGGTGTTTTCGGTGCGTTGACATTGCTTGTTCAACGTTGGTACAACCCACCGATCATACACCACCGTTCTAGCGCTTGGAATTTCCGTTGTAATGATATCTGGAGCGTATCAGGATTCTAAACGGATAGCTTCGCTACAGGCACCTCGGCCTGTACTTCTAAGCTCCGTCGCACCGAAAAGAAGAGTGTGGTCTGTGCTTTTAATACCGGCGCATTTTTCTGCGTGGCCAGGATTTAAACGGTTTACAGCCATAACTCTTATGATTACTAACTATTAATTGTGTATGTGATGTCTTGTTGTCTCTGTAATGTACGTCTTGCTAACTGGCATCAGCGCAAATGCACTCCTACACTCTCACACATACAGTTTAACCATATGCATATTTAAGTAGATGTGTAAACATAAATACTCGGTATTGAATGATGGCTATATACGTACATCTGCGAATAGCAAGGCTTCTTCCTTTGATAACGTCTTAACGCTGACTTGTATTGCACTAACACTGTTTCCTTCGGATCTTGTTCACTTGTGCTGTTTGTTTACTGATTCGGTGTGCTTCGGCTGCTATGATTCACTTCGACTGTTCGTGGCCATTGAAAATCATGCTATCATCGTGTCGACGTTGTGTGCTTCGGTTTGCGACGATACGCTGTCGCTGCCGGAAACCACTTACTACTACCACCACCACCACCATGCTCATCGCTACAACGCCGACACCAACCTACTATGGTTTGGGTTAATGAAATTATAAATGATTCCAGGTTAGCTGAGGCTAACAAATGCAGAAAATATTCCAGTGTGGATTATCCGCACGAATTTTGTCCGTTGGCGTTCGAGACTATTCGGGAACTGCAGGCCCCCTTACGCTCAAACTGATTCAGCGCAGTAGGTAGAAGAAGCCTTAATCTTTCGACAGGAGACTCGAGAGCATCCGAATTCTTGCGGCAGAGGAGGCTGTCGCTCGACATTCAACGAGGAAATGCAGCGTCTGTTCGGGGCACATTGTTGAACTGGGCTAACCCTGGGTTAGAGAACCCGTAATCACACGTTCGCGCGGAGACAATTGTCCACTCCAAAGTGCGAACATAGCGAAGTTATATAAATAAATCATCTCATAATAACAATTACGTCAATGATTACTATAAAAATGCATCAACGTCCATCGATCATCCATTATCGCCCATAATGATGATGATGATTCGTCAACTGGACACCATTCTGCTTCTCATCATATCTGTTCATCGCGTTCTCGCGCTAGTTCGGGGGTCTCTCTCTCTCTCTCTCTCTCTCTCTCTATCTCGCGCGCGCTCTCTCGCTCTATGTTGCATTTGGGTATGTGCTGCTCTCTGTGCACCCACCCTTCTTCTTCTCCTGTGTGCTGCTCTATATACACCCTTCTTGTGGCTGTGCATTTTGTGCATATTGTGGTCTTGCGTGTAATGATTTATTCGGATTCATTTGCGTTCTGTTGGCAATTGGCCTGGTGCCGTTGTTGTGCTGATCTTGACGGTTGTCGCTGACGACGACGCAACTTCTTCGTTCGTGCATCTTGTTGTTGCACGACCACGTAAACTAACGACTGTACTGCCGTGCTATCATGCACAACGACCACAACAACAACAACCACGATGTGGCCTGCTGCTGCTGTAGGGCGGCACGCAGACCCTGGCTCTGCAGCAGGCAAACGGTAATGTTTCAATCGTTCACGTCCAACTTCCGCAGAACCAAAGTGTCATTCAGCCGGCGAGCCACGCAGGACAACTGCCACAGCCCGCTACATCTGTCATACAGGCGACCTTGGCGACAGGAGCCACGATTCGAAACGTTAGTAGAAGATATGGCACATTTTTCTCTCTTGTTTTATACATATATATATATATATATATATATATATATATATATATATATATATATATATATATGTGTCCCTTCTTTATACATGTCTGTGAACTTTTGGGACACCTAGCCACAAGCTAGTCTAGGTCTTGTCGTTATGTTAATCGACTTGCGCGAGGGAATAGTCTGTTGATTGCATCATCTTCTTCAGAGTGTTTTTAGAGGATTTCTAATTTAATTTGTATACAAGAGTAGAAAAGCCCGAACAAATGCTGAAAGGAATTGTGTGTCGTTGTTGTGTGTTGCTGCTGTTTGTGCCGAATTGATGCATGCGTATGTTGATAGTTTTGGCGGCACCGACCACTTTAGCACTCCTGCACTTTTTCATCGCCGAGTCTTTCTACTGAAGAAAGCTCTATTCGAAACACTAGTAAGACTAGTTAGTAAGTAGTTAGTGGTTGCTGACGACACGGCAGCGTGTTGCGCATTCGATTGGTAGATTGGTCATTTGCAAAGCGCAATTGTACTCTCATCGGTGCTAGTATTGTGAGCTATAGGAGCATTGTTAAACTAAACGGCGCTCCTCATCGGCTGCACTTGCTTGCAGCTGAAGAATCCGGTGAATTTAGTGAACAAAGGGTCGGTAATCCAGTCAGCGGGTGTCCAGCAACTGCACGAGGAGGTGCCTGTACAGCTTGTTGGTGGGATGGGCGCCGGAGGAGGTGGTAATGCGGCCGGTACTGGCGGGCAGCTTTCCAAGGATGAAATCACGAAAAAGCGTCGCGAGGTTCTTGCCCGAAGACCTTCATATCAAAATATTCTCGACGAACTATCAAGGCCTCAGCATGACGACACCTCGGGACTGACCACAACGTTACAGGTAAGCTGACTATCCACTATTTATACATGCTATTATATATATATATATATATATATATATATATATATATATATATAGGAAATATTGCGATGATTTATTAATAATTTAAAATACATTTGCTCACTCAGCAGTGCTCGCCATATACATATATATATATATATATATATAGAAAATATTGTGATGATTTATTAATCATATCACGTTTGCACACTCGGCAGTGCTCGCTCTAATAAAAATGGTGGTGAAAAGGTGTCACGTGAGGTTAAGAATCAGCTGTCCGTGCCCTTGCTTGATGGTAGCCCCCGCTCTTATGGACCCGGTGCAAGCGGTATATCCTCAAGGTTCCTTGCAACGTTAAGACGGTAAGATCCATAAGATTCCTCTTCGTGACGCCGAGCCCCGAGAGCGTCCTCGCAGATTCGGAGTCCCATACACCACTCATAGAGATAGTGATGGATCCGAATCTGCGAGGTTTTTGCGGGTCGGGGAGCGCCGCTCTTAGGAACTCGACGTCATATTTGGTATTCTTGTCCTGCCGCGCTTTTGCCAGGTCCCGGTTCGGGCCGCAAACCTCGGCCTCTAAAACCCAGACCTCGGTAGGTGTTGTTATTACGAGGTCGGGCTTTAGACCCGGTGCGCCCGGTCGACGGAATACTCGCTGACGAACCACCTTATGACCCCCCTCGCGGAGAAGACGCGCCACGCGATCACAGACGTCGTCAAATATATATATATATATATATATATATATATATATATATATAATATATATGTATATATATTTATATATATATATATATATATATATATATATATATTGACCCACTTGATTTCTCTGGTTGCGGGTCATATGGTGTTAAGGTTTGAATACTTTCGTGCCTTACGCTGTGACACGTCTTTGAACCGTTGCCATTCGAATTTCATGCGGTGTTTGGACCATCTTCGTAGCATATGGTCGCCGGGTCTTCATCTTCAGACAAGGACGACACCGTCTCAGACAGCGATCTCCAGCTGATACCATCCAGTATTCAGCTGCAGGCGGCGACCGAGTTCTCTGGCGTTAGCACTCAGTACGCGCAGTACTCGAACGAAGGTCAGCTCTTTGTGCCAGTGTCCGTTTCTGGTGTGGCACAGGCGTATCAGCTGCGGCCAGCACAGGTACTGCCATACTATCCATGCATGCTGTCATATAGTACTTTTAGTGCTAATGGCTTCCAATAAATATGTATATATATATATATATATATATATATATATATATATATATATATATATATATATATATATTACTATGGTTGATTATCAAAGCTGTTGCTTATACAGAGCAGATTCATAGTATATTTACATGGCTTGTGGTAACAACATATATATTGTAGAGCTTGTTAAAGTAAATTTTTTTTTCTACTGGAACATGGTCTCTGAGAAGTCTTGTTTCGGAGTGAGAGTGAAATTACTACAATTTGTGATTTGAGAGTGAATTACTACAATAGGTGTTGTTGCCCGACATAGAAGCATAAAATATGCCATTGCGAGACAAGCACCTCGTCGTGTTTGTGAGAAAATTCTGCTTCTTCGAAAGAACATCTGACGCCGATCAGAAGATGCGACATGGCCGTTAAAAAGAGAACTCGCGAAGGAAAAATGAAGTTCTTTTATTAGCCGTCACGCCCAATACCTCAAAATCATAATCCTACGGTCATTCACAGCGCTAACACATTCACGCAAATGGCATTTTGCTACCAAATCTATGGCAACGCCAGCCGTGGTTGCGGAGTAATTAAGATTTTTTGGCGGGCACGTAGATATTGAGTGCATGCATATCTGATGGAGTAGGTTATTTCTGCATGCACACAATCTTGGTTACTCCGCAATCACGGCTTGCATTGCCATGCATTTAGTACCAAAATGATCGTCATAAATTGCGAATTGGCCTGAATGTGTATCTTCTAAACGACCGCGTCGCATTTTCTGCTCGACGTAATGTAATCTTTAGAAGAAGCAGAGATTAATTTTCTCTTGAACACAACGATGTGCTTAGTTTCTCTATAGGAGAACTGGTTGTCTCGCAGTTGCACATGTCACGGAATTTTCTTACATCACTTTCACTTCGAAACAACCATGCCCCACTGTAAAAATGTTTATTTTAACGAGCTCTACAATTTCTTATATTGCTTTTCATTGCTTCTGACATTGAACAAAGCAACCACGCTTTGGAGGCCACTGTCAAAGCGGCTGTAGTCAAGAAGAAGTACAGAAAAAGACGGGCGCGGCCCTGGTTTACACAGGCCTGCTACCTAAAACGTCGGGAAGTGTTGGGGCTCCTGCGCCGAGCACGGGCTCTGCACCCCGACCCCCAGATAGTTGCTGATCGTAGGGCGCTTTATGGCCGACATAGAGCAACCTACAAGAAACTGCTCGTGGAGAATAAGCGCCGGTATGATGAGGAGGAGGAGTTTCGCATGCTTCAGAGAGCAGAGCGCGAACCCCATGTCTACATTGTTCGCCGGCTGAGCAAAGGCATGCACAGCATGACAAAGGAGCAGTTGCGGCAGCACTTCAGTGCGCTTCTGCTCGATGCAAACGCCCCCGCGCCTAACCCAGTTATTGAGCGACCGCTCACTCTGGAGCAGCACTGCATGAATTCGCCGTTTACGGTGGAAGAAGTGGTGCAGATCTTGCGCGGGTTGCCCAAGAGGAAGAGTAGTGGTCCTGATGGGATCTATTACGAACACTGGGCTGAGTCGTCCGATGTTTTAGCAGGGGAGCTGTGTAATCTGTTTAATCAGATACTCAGCGGGGGACACATACCCCAGGTTTGGCACGAGGCCAGACTTACTCTGCTATTCAAGGGCAAATACGGTGACAACGTGGACGATCCAAATCTCTACCGGGGTATCGCGTCGGAACGCACTCTTAAGAAAATCTTCGCCAAGTTGATTATCTCGAGGGTGTTTCCAACTGTGGAGAAGACCCTACCTCCGGAGCAATTCGGATTCAGGAAGGGTCGAGGTACACAGGACGCGATCCACGTACTCCAGTCGGAAGTTGAGCGGGTGTTGGCTGTGCCCGGGGGCCACTTGTACGCCGTCTTTATTGATTGTGTCAAGGCCTTCGACAAAGCTCCCCGTCACTTACTAGTCGATTCATTTCGACATGCTGGGGTGGGTGGTTCTTTTCTACGAGTGCTCTCCAGCTTCTTTGCTGAAGACCGCCTTGAAGTAAACATAAGGGGCGAAGACACCTTGCAGCTGAGGCAAAACGTAGGGACCCCTCAAGGGGACCCTCTCAGTTGCCTAGCCTTCTCTTTGCTCATTGCAGACCTAGCCCGCCACGTGCGGAAGGAGTTTAGAAACGCCGTCGTTGTTATGTACGCGGATGACATAGTAGTGGCCCACCGGGACCGCGGTGCCATTCGTCGTATTGTCGGCGACGTAGAAGGTTACCTTCACCGTAGGGGCCTACAAATAAATTCGCGGAAGACGAAAGCCATTAAGTTTCGCCGTGGGGGTCGATTGGCTGCAGCAGACGTAATACCCTGCTGTGGCCAACCGCTGGAGTTTGTCAACTCCTTCCCGTATTTGGGTCTGAGACTGCACTATACGGGAACGACCTTTACCAAGCACATCGGCGACAGGTGTCGGGCGGCTATTGCCTCTATTCACACAGAGGTGAGAGATCTTCGACGACTGTCTCTGAGTGCTGCATTGCGTCTTTTTGAGCTTAAGATTGTGCCAATGTTGAGCTACAGCCTTGGCAGGGTGTGGGGCCATCTTTCCGCCGCAAATTTTGCGCAGCTAGAAAGATGCTTCACAATATATATGAAGCGCGTTCTTTGCTTGCCGCGCACGGCAAGGAATCGCTTTGTGTACCTGCTAGCGGGTTGCGGACCGGCAGTGGAAATAATCAGAGTCAGGCTTAAGTCACCTATTACAATGCCACTTCAACAATTTTTGTTGGAGTGGCAGGGAAAAGTGACCGAGGCCTCGGCTGAGGTAGCGCAGTTAGATGTGTACCTCACCAGGGAGCTTTGGGAGGGAATGGCATGCACTAGCCGGCACGTGTACACAAGGTACATTGTATATGGCTATCATCACTTGGTGTGTTCAACTCAAGGATTTCACCAAGTTGGCGATCAATGTCGTTGCCGGTTCTGCTCGCAGGTATGCGCTAAATACCACGCAGCGAGCTGCCAGTCGCATCGGCGGTCTTTGCACTTTCTTGCCCGGTGGGACGGTGGCTAAAGTGTTAAAATTGTATATAATGATGATTGTATTGTATTTATGTACCATCTTGAAATGCAAAATTATTGCGAAATAAACAATATGTATGTATATTGCTTTTCAAAAGCTTTTTGGAAGAAAATCATTTTAATGACACCCTGTAGATATAGCAGCATAGTAGTAGTAGTAGTAGTAGTAGTAGAACTGATCGTCTACTTTTTTACGCTTTCGAGATTCAACTAAATGGGCAAAAGAATCGACAGCCGCACTACACGTCCAGTGTTCCTCTTTGAAACATAGTTCTCATTTTTCTTTCTTTCGTTTATTTTCCTAGTCCACGGCCCCATACGCCGATACGTTTATATGTATAAATTGCTAGTTCTGCTAACTGCTGATTCGTCATTGGTTCTTTGCGCGCTCGTCTTCTGCTGTCGTTGTCGTCGGGGCACGATCTGTGTCGCCGCTGTCCAGGTGGGTACGGGGGCGCCGGTCGTCGTGACGGCCGGCGGCGGTATCGGAGTCGGGTCCGTCGGTCTGCCAACAACTGCCAGCGGGGGACAGTCAGTTACGATCATCGAGGAGGACGCCCGAAAGCGCGAGCTCCGCCTGCTCAAGAATCGCGAGGCGGCCAAAGAGAGTCGGCGGAAGAAGAAGAACTACGTCAAATGTCTCGAGATTTGGGTCGCTGAGCTTAAAAATCAGAACGCTAAGCTCACTGAGGAGCTCAAGGCACTCAAGGATCTATACAATAAAAAGAGCGTGAACGATATGTAACACACACATATATATATATATATATATATATATATATATATATATATATATTTAATAATCATAAAATGAGAAGACCTATGACAGATCTAGCCAGCCGGGGTCTAAAAAATGTGGTCTGGTACTGCCAACCCGTCCCCGTGGCTTGTGTTGCAATGCGTGGAAACGCGAGGGGGAAAGAAAAATAGGCTGTCAGGGATGAAAATTATGTCCCCAAGATACTATTGAGATAATGTTGACGGTGATGATTATATTGTTGTTATATGTATTTGTTGCACACGCATATACATTATCCATACGTCATCATATCAAGAAACGTGTATCTTGACGTACATACGCCACCAAAGGTCAGATTGTGCTGATCCGTAGGTATAGTGTGGTGTCGAGGAAATCAATGCACGTTGCAGTTATAGTTGTTAGGGAGTGTATAAAGAAGAATAAGATAGTAAGAGGCAAGGTGGTATGGGTGAGATGTTTTGACAGATAGGCGGGTGTTGGGCTGTAGAATGAGTAGCGTTGTACATGCCGGACATTAGAACAAGGATGTCCCTCTGGATAGCTTGGTTGCGGTTGCTCATCGGTGAGGATCTGTCTAACAGACACGCCGCCAACTCGATGTAGGGTCGAGAACAACCGAGTACACTGTCCGCGGCAGGGTGCACCCCACGAGCCTCACTGATGCCATAACATGGACGTTACGCGTCGCTGCCAGTCTAAGTCAATAATCTATCTGTCTTGGGCTCTAGATAGATACACACAGACGACACACCGTCATTTACAACCACATCCACCGTGCGAGGCATTATTTTTTGCAAGTGGTGCATTGGCGCTTGACGCCGGGCCGGAGCGGCTCAGGGGAGCAGAAGTGGGCTGTGGGCTGTGTGGACCTGGCGGGTCGTGGGGGGAGGTCGTGAGCATCATTGCCGCTCGTCGTTCACCCCATAATCAGTCCGTTATCACCCTGCCCTCGTGGATAGCCAGGCAGCGGCCGCTCTAGCCGACGACGACACGATAACTATCTGGAAGCGAGAGACGTTTAGAGCATTAATTAAAGCTGCCGCTCGAGTTAACGCAGCTATACGTTGACTCAAATGCGTCAAATGCAGGGTTCCATACGTATACACCATATTTACATACATATTTATATATATTTTATATACATGTCTTATATACACACGAAATGTGTACGTGCGCGCAAGTGTTTACATGCACTATATATATATATATATATATATATATGTAGACGAAACCTATAATTTATTAAAATAATCCGTTTGAAGCAACTGTAATACGAATTAGCGACGCTATTCTAGAGAAAATGGTTGTCTGTCTGTTTGAGTGCGCGTCACATTGTTGTTAATGAAGATAGTTTATTGCGTAGCAAGCGTTGGCCGGGTAGAACGGCAGTAGATGTATGCCGGCCCGTTGACGTCTCGTTACCTCCTTATATATATATATATATATATATATATATATACATACACACATTGGTGTGTTTGTTTAGCTGTTTGCCTGTTCGGGGGTTTACCTGTGAGATCTGTGCGACTTCTGGCGATATGAGGGACGACAAATATTTATATATATATATATATATATATGTGCGGGGTGGGGGACTATGGTAGGTAATGAATGTACAAAGGTGGCACTGCGGCGGCAACAGTTATAATTGTTTGTAATTGCTGCAGCCTTGCCTTGCGTTCGACTGCTTACGGCAGAACGACGGTCAACGTCGTATAGGCGAATGGGTATATCGATGTTAGTTGAGTTAACTAACGGTGTTGTCTACAGTTGTGTCGTCACCGCCTCCGCTTTTGTAGCCTAGAACTAACCTCAGCATAGCGTCTCGGAACAAACTACCGCAGCGGTGTTAACGACGTGCGTAATATCGAGTCGAATGGAACCGTTTGAACGAAAATGCGAATCCTAGACGAAAATTTAAACGAGCCAGTCGTCATACATGCTTGTGTGGATGTTTGGGTTTGTTGTGTGCGTGTTGAGTGTATGTACTATGAGAGAGTATGCAGTTGTGTGGATGTGAGTAGGAAAACAAGAACAGTCGAGCCAGAAAGACAGAAATGTATTTCAGAGTGCGCGACCGAGCAGTGAGTGATAGGGCGAGGTTGAACCAGAGCAAACATAGACAGAAAGAGAGTTTATTATTTTTTCATCCCGTTGGCGCGCTCGTCGTCATCGTCGCTGTCGTCGTAGGGAATATATTGATTCATATATATATATATATATATATATATATATATATATATAAGCGTTGACTTCTGTGTATAACAAACAATAAAATTAATAAGTCGATATGAACACATGGCTAACGGTCCATTATTGCTCTGCTCTTTATTGTCGTAGTAAAGTAGCACACTTGAGGGCACTAGCACGCAATAATTGGTATATATATATATATATATATATAATCTAATGTTTAATACCCTTGAAGGTCAGCAGTAGACTAAGTATATTTAGTTTTTTTCTGAATTTTATTTTTATATAACTTAATATAGTAAGTTATCCAAGTATCTGAATATACCTGTATTGTATCTAGGACTAGAAAAGCCAAAATTCAAGCGTTCTTTGCAGAACGTCTGTGCAATTCCTTTTGTACACAATTTAATTCGTTTAAAACGATCAAATATGGATTGTATGTGGGGCTATGCTACGAGCCTGTCTTGTTCTGAAAGCAGACTGCTTTCCGTTAAACTTTACAACAGCATTTGTAACATGCATGATCGTTGCAATTTTTCAAGACCTCTTTTTAGTGCGACGAACAGCCACCTCCCTGCCGACAGCAACAACATCCCAGAGTGCACCAGCTGCGCTAAAGCACACGCCACAGAAGCAGCTGAATTTTGTCAATATCATTGCCTTTTGCAAACAAATAGGATCTTATAGAACCTCGTATGAAGTGTGAAAAGCTGTGCCGCCGCTATACTGGAACCGCGGACGAGAAAGCAAAAAATGCTGTCTCCATATTGCCGCTGGCGAAGGTACTTTCCTCTTTCCTTCCCTACTTGGACATATTTGTTATGCGCCGACAAAACCGGTAAGGTTCTCCTTAATGGTACCTTGAGTAGTTTGTCAGGTTCTCTTCCGGAACTCCTATACGCTACCCTATTGCCATTTCTGAGCACAAGCTCATCTCATTCGGTTTCAAAGTTGACGTCATTGAAGCATTTCAACTGTGAGGGCTCAACTTTCAGCAAATGAACACTTAGATAATGACCCACCAACTCAACTTGATCAATCGGAAGGTGTTCCTTGAGACTGCTACGATGTTAGCGAGATAAACAACAAGTTCACGCGGTGCTGTCGCTTTCTAATCGAAGCCTTCACTCTTAATATGATCGACAGGAAGTTCGAGAGTCTGCGCTAATATGTGACCCGGATCGAAGGACTAATCTGTTTGCACCCACTCCATGCCTCGCCTACTGCATATCAAACTCATGAAAGGAACAAAGCGCCTCTGCATCCTGACCGAGATGAACCGGATAAGCGTCAAGAACAGCCGGTCCCTGTTCCGTTAGGACAACTCGCAACAACTCTTGAATCAGTCTCGCACTCGGCATCCACAGATGATGACCCTGTTCCTAATAACTTCCGTCTCACTTATGTCGACATCTCGTGATCCCACGATCTATTGCGACTCGCATATCGATTCCAATGAATATGACATCTACACGCAACTTCTATGCCTGAAACCTACATGTGGTCACGCACCCAATGGCATGACATCTACATAGTTCTTGTTTTAAACTAGCAATTTTTTAGCCCAGTTATTAAAGCTAATTTTTGAACCGTCATAGAGCGACGCCTTAGTTCTATCTTCAAGTCGATCCCGTTGGCGTGGTGCTTTCGTGTGCGCCTCGCGACCGGAGGAGGCCTCTGCCGCTGCTGCACTGACGATGAGATAGAGCTATCCGTTCCAAAATGCCTCGTTTTGAAACATGGCTGTTTCGATCTGGACTAACGGCTCAACGGGACAACACTGCTTACCGCGTTGCGCGAGCCATTGGAGTGTTAATGTTAACGGATTTTACGGTTTCTGCACATGTTAGAGACCTAGTCATATCAACACCTGTACTTATGAACATGTTATAATTTAAAGAACATAATAATAAATAATACATTCCGCTGTTTCATGACCAAACGCTTCTATACAGCAATTGTATTATCTAGACCTTTATATTGATCATTCGTCTGGAGCCCATACGTGCGCAAACACATAGGTATCAATTGAGGGCGTTCAGAGAATATTCCTAAAAATGCTCCGCAGAAAATGTGATATATTTTTTCTTAAGATTTTTTCCGTAAGGCTATTTATTGCCAGTGTACGGTTTTTCATGTCATGGCTAATTTTTAATCCACTCCGGCATTTACCTTGTTTAAATTGGAAACCATGCAGACCAATTTAAGAGTGGCCGGTCTGGGTCTCGAACCCAGTCCTTCCGAATGCAAGGCAAAAGCTTTGCCACTAAGCCATCTTGCTCGGATATTGTGACGAAGTTACTGTATTCACATCATGGCGCAATTCAAATCAGTCATAACCGGTCACGTCCAACGGCCACAGCGTCCCCGCCAACGTGATTCAAATCTACCCTAACCGACCACGTCCAACGACTGCAGCGACCGCGCCAAAACCTCAGCGCACCCAACGTTCAACGACCGATACATGTCTGCAACCAGCCAGCAGAGAACAGCCACTGTCTTTCGCGCCAAAACCCCAACGTCCTCTGCCGTCCAAACGATCATCGGCCGACACCGGGAGGGTGGACCTATGATCGGCAATCCAAGTCAAACTTTACTTAACCTGTATTCTTATACGAAAGAAACACAAACCGCTCTAGACCGATTTGAGAGCGGCTTCTGACACCATCTGGGTGTCAGCACGCCGCGGTGCCTCGTGAACCAATGAATAGACCGAGCAGCATGGCTTAATAACCATCCGTTGCTCGGCTGTGCTTTACATTAGACCCTATGCCGCGTGTCGTCATTCATCGTTTCTGAGTCCCTCGCACTGCATTACATGTCCGACTGAGTCTACAGCCCCAAGCTGACTTAGCGTAACACAGCAACGTTACAATATTGTAACGAAGTTAACCACAGTGTAGCAACAGAACTGCCAGTCACGGAGACGCCGTTGGCTGGTGACATCAGTAGACCAATCAAACTCCCAAGTCGATGTGAACCACAACAACCTACGCCGCCGATAACTGACGACGTCAGTAAACCAAGCAAGCATCCAATTCAACGTGCAACGTGACATCCTTTTAACATTATTACTATACGAACGCTACGGCGACACTTGAGCCAATAAATAGCCCGGGAGAAGGTTTCTAGAAACGCATTCTCCGTCCGGTAACTCTGCGTGTCAGACTCTACGCTGTGTGTTCTCACTCACTATCCCGAGTCTCTCGTGTTGTAGTAACCGCCCTGCTGAGCCTGCATTCCCAGCTAACTTGGCGTAGCGAGGCAACGTTACAATATCAAGCAGAATGCTGTAAACCTTCCATCGTGATAAACTTTATTTATGAACAACGACGCACGGGCACTATCGCAGCTTGTGAGCGCTGATCATATTGACCGTTTCACTCTGTAGTCGGTAAATAAAGACGTTTTCTGTTCTATTCAAATGAGTTACAACATCATAACGCTCTCATCCTTGGCGTTCTTAGGCCAGGCACAATCCCATCGGAAGGTGTCACGCACTATTTACCGGAAATTTTACACCAGTGGGGGGGCTTTTATGTGTTACATTTAATCTAAACACTCATCCAAATCCCGCCCACCCACGTATCCTACCCGATTTAGAAGGGACCAGTAGGACCTGACCCTTTTCAGTGCATACACGAAGCCCTCACGCCAGTCTTCCACATTGCTCCGTCCGTCAAAACAGCGTTTGCTTAAAACCTAATTCAATTCTCCAAACTGTTGCCCCAAACATCGACTATCATTCTTGGAGCTGAGCCCTCGCAAGTGGGAGATGTTCATGGCCAGAGCACCTAAACCCAGGCGAAATGAAACTCCTCACTCGTTGCTACTGTGGGTCAAAAAGTCGTGAAAGTTCTACATGATGTTGCTGAGGAAAGTGTGAACCATGAAAAAGAGACTGTCGCTTCTAGGAACGCACAGAGCCTTGTACTTAATCTGCTACTTTTAGATCACCCATCTTCTTAGGAAAGGCAACCTAGCCGACAAACCGAGAATAAAAAAACGAAGCTAAGTGCCAAGCTTTATCTCCGACGCTGCATTTCTGGCTGTACAGGTCAGCTGATATAGTTCGGCTTTTATTACAGAATGATGCTTGTAGGGGACGCCCCAGAGGGTGCCTTGACCTTAAGCGCGGTCGGAACGCTGTCCGGCAAGCTTTTTCTTGATTTGAAGGCTTAACGCCTCAGGCGTGAAGTCACTTGTTTGTGGTTGCGGAGAGGTTGTAGACGGCCTTGGGCTGTACGGTTTCCCGTACGCCTGATGTGCAGACTAAGGCCCGAGACACGCAACCCTAACGATTCTTTCATCCGCGGTTTGTGTCGGCAGGAATACCATGCATTCGGGGCGGATTAACCATGATACCCTGAGAAAAGGCTCTGGCGTAGATGGGACCGAAGTGAAGAAGGGAGACACGTTTGTGGGGATAAATGTATACGCCTTTTTATATTACTGCGTCTCTATGATGAATTGGTCGAGAATTATTCGTACTGCGTATGCGACATGGTGATTTAGAGGAGAATTCGTAAACAATAAATTTATATTTTCAGTTTCCACGACTTTTTAAAACAACCAATAGTCATGTATGCGCATGACTGTACATTTTCAAGACTGTTAGTTGCGCATGACTGTACATTTCACGCCATAGATTTGGTACTAAAATTATCGTCATAAAAGTCATCTGTTAGTTGACTTGTATGACGATAATTTTAGTACCAAATCTATGGCGATCAGATTCGCGACTGCGGAGTAACTGAGATTTTCCGGCGGGCATGTCGAGATTGAGTATATGCATAAATGACCTACTCCATCAGATAAATTACTCGCCATAGCTCTAGAAGCGCACACAACTATCTCAGGCAGAATCGGTAGCGTTCGCAGAAATTTCGTTGCACATCGAATGTCTAGAAAAGGCTAGGCATTGCTCGAACCACCTCAACAGCGGAGGTTATGTGCGATGGAGCTCCATCATGCTGGAATTGCATTCTCTTACGAACACTTTCTGGAACCTGTTTCAGTTTCCTTAGTGCTGTTGTTTTGTTTCACTTAGGGATGCATCCTTTGCTTCTGTATCCAACCTGTTAGGAGGCAGATGTTCACTATGCTAGCCCACACGTTCACGGAGAAACGCCTCTACGGCGCCCACACTGACGAGCCATATGCGGGTTCTCGCCTGCCCCCCAACAATGGATGCTGTGCCTATTAAGCACACCGTCTTATGAAAAGCAAGCTTCCTCAGTGAAAAGCGCAAGGGCTCAAGGGAACTCCGCATCGGCTTCCACTTGCCGAGGAAACCAGCTACAGTAACCACCCCGCCGCTTGTAGTTTGAACCCAGCATAGCTTGAACTTGGTGCCGTCGACACGGATGTAGTCGTACAGCTGTCAGCACACTGTGGACGGTACGGCGACTTGCACGAACGTTTCGGGTAACTTCCCTCTAAAGTGTTTCCGGCCACTTCCCTCTAACAGTGTTTCGGGCCACTTCCCTCTAAGTGCTAACAGAAGGACGATCGAGACTAATTAATGTCTGATGGATGCGCTCTTCCACCCGCTGGCGTTTCGCGGCATGCTGCCGCAAATGCCGCCCTCGGACTTCCGGCCATTGTACACGTGGTTTCACGCACGTGACGATGTATGTATACACACATGTCAGTATAAGGTGTGGCGGCATTATGGCTGTAGACGGCTGTTGGAGTGCACGGTCGCTATGTGTTCGGTCGGCTCTCGTATCGTCTTACTGGCGCCGTCTTGTATGAATATTAGAGTAGGTGGTTGTTCTGTTGTAGATAGCTATCCGTCACAATATCACTGATATTCGATATGCCTCCCGAGAAGGTGGAGCAGTAGAGAAAGCGGATTGAGCTCGTCACAATATAAGCGTTGAAATCTCTACAGGCGCCGCCAAATGCGTGGTGTTTCGCGGAGGCACCTTTACGCAACTTCTGTAAGATATTAAAATCAATAATATGTTGTGTGTGCTTCTAAAAGTATGACGACTAATTTATCTGATAGACTATGTCAATACATACATACGCTTAATCTCGACGAGGCCGCCGGAGAACCTTAATTGCTCCGCAAACTTAAATTGCGTCCCCATAGTTTTGGCACAAAAATTATCGTCATGCGGATTCACCTGAATGTCACATCTTCTAGCCGGAGTCGTATGCCCTAGAATGTTCTCGCGAACACGACGGTGCTTAGTTTCTCTATAGGAGAACTAGTCTCGGAATCACACAGTTTGTGCTCTATGTCGGACAACAATACCAGTTTCACAAATGTTAGTGATTTTACTCTCACCTTTCACTTTAGGTTCCGAGACAATAGCTTTCGCACATTATTGAAAACGGTATAACGTTTGTAGCAATGTCTTATACAGTCAGCCTCTCTTGAGTTGAACATGCACCACAAGGATAAGTCAGTTTTAAAAAGGAAAGCAGCCACGGCGGTCCGTTTGCAGTTGCGCGACAGTGGAGTAGAGAATGGAGCCGGTGTAACTCTGGTAGTCGTGCGCAGCCATAAGGGTGCGGCATCTACTATTGATGCCAAGAGACGGCGCAGACAATCGGTTTTTCCTCTGGTGTGCGGTTGGAATATGTATCGTTTTAAAATAAATGTTTCCGTTTTTTTTTTACGAAGCCAATTAGAGTCCTAGCGTGTGAGGATATTGTTGGATCGATTGTGGATGTTCGTCAGGTCTTTGAGCAGAAATATATCATGGGCGGTAATGATCAGTGCCAGTTTTTTGCGTCGCCGAAGAAATATATATATATAAAGAAGTACAAAACAAAAGTTTACGAATGAAATTGTAAAGCCCACCTCAAAGCTAAAAATGTCTCGTTAGCCAGCTAACTCCAGGAACTCGACAAGATACAAAACATTTTGTAGTCCTTCTGGCGTGATGAATGCAGCATAGGTTAACCCTTTCTTTGAGAGTGTGAAATGTGCGGCGCCCCCAGTTTACATCCCTCTCTCTAACAGAGGGTTAAGCTACGATACAGAGGCTTTTTGTATCGTAGTGCAAATTCCTATCGAGGAACTGCAGGCAGCTGTGAAAGTTTTATAAAATATAAAATGTTCTAGCCCTAACAATTTTATGAACGCTGGATTTATGTTGCGCTTCAAGACCGAAACAGGGGTGACGAAAACGCAGAGAACTACTATAGGAATTTTTTAGACGCCACGTTGTGAAAATGACCTGCAGGTTTATTATTCAAGGAACAAAATCACGACGCAATCCAGTCATCCAAGAGAGAAAAATTCTGGACATCGTGCATTCATTCCTTTTGTCAGAAAAACGACTATTTCCGAAATTAAATTGTGCGTATTTTAATGCGCCAAAGCGCTTAACAACTACGAGCCAATTATTCTAAATGCATTCTTACATTATATGACTGGAGAAATGCCCTGCGGAATTAATTTCTTTCTTTCATTAATTCATTTATTTGGTAACTTTTTTTTTAATAATCGGGGGCTTTTAATGGACTTTAACTAGGGCAGGCAGGATGCCCTTAGCCAGTTTTACGTGAGGGCACTGGTACATATAATCCCGGCTAGCGTTTCCCAAGCTTTCATTTCTACATTGAAACAATGACCAACGAAAGTCGAGGAATATTAGATCTTTAAAAACATATTTTGTGCCGCCATTCGAAGATGTGTTCAAGAACCAATATTACGGTAGCGATTATGTCCTCCACTGAAAGAAAATACAACTTTGAACGCAGTTTGTGGGCCTGCTATTCAGGGAGTTTGACGAAGGGCTCCTCACGGCTCCGTGATGACGTAATGTGCCCCATTGGCGTCATGAGCTTATTCATTCAAGACAAAATCCAGACGTCCGGTTATGCTCGAAATACAGATGATCTCTACAGATTACGTAGATTAAGAGGCGTTGACACTTTTAGATAGGGAGGCAATTTGTTGAACACATCGTTAAATTTGATCTCCGCAACATGGCTGTATACAAACCGCTTTCGGTAACACCGTTTATAGGATATCACCTGCAGTGTAACGACCGGGTAATATGAGTATGTCAAAGCGTTGTTAAGCGGATAAGTAGAGACTTGGCGTTTTTACTCGCATGGGATTTGATATCGATGTCATACGACATTTGACTTCCAATGACATTATCGCCTCCCATAGCTTTCGTAGAACTTTGCATTCTTCAGGCACATGGAACTACGATTATGGGATGCTTAAGTTCAGAAAATATGTGATAAAATGTTTCGTACGGTTCTTTTTGTTTCGCTAGTTTTTCTTAAGTGGAAATTAGTTTAAAGTGGCGCCAGTGGTGTAGCCTGTGACGGATAATTACTCAATCTGACAATAGTGAATTAACTTGAGATTACTGATTGAACTGTTCATGGGTAATATATATATATATATATATACCCTCGTGTTATTAACCTTAGAGCGTTTATCTATATTATATATATATATATATATATATATATATATGCGTTTAAATGCCCTGTAAGGTTGATAACACGACGGTATATATAAAATATGTAACCATGTATTAGCAGTCCTATAGGGCGTTTTAGCATATAGAACTTATAACAATTCGACCAATTCCTATTGGGATTAAAACACATTACCGCACCGATACTGCACAGTGTCACGCATATACCAGTTTTTCTTTTCCGTAAGTTCTATATATCTATATATATATGTTTATCACAATTCGACCGATTCCTATTAAAGCACATTACCGCACCGATACTTCTATAGTGTCACGCATATACTAGTTTTTCTTTTTTTAAGTTCTATATATATATATGTTTTGTTTTCGTAAGTTCTACATATATATATATATATATATATATATTTATATAGAACTTACGAAAAAAAAAATATATATATATAACTTATCACAAATAGATCAATTGAATTAAAACACATCTACTGCACCGGTACACTGTAGGCGCGCAGTGTCACGCATATACGAAAACACAGTTCGACATCCGTCATCATAATTGCTGCACTTTTTATATTGAATCAAGGGTAGTATCGTACTGTGGCGAGTTAAGGGTATCTCTCCGTTCCATGATTATATGTACAGACATACAGCGGCAGCGCAAACAAACGGACGCTCAATATGCTCGTCTTGCTGTTTCAGTGCAGTTTGCTTCTGTCGGCATTTAAAGGCTCACACACATTCCTGCAAGATTCCTGCCAATGTAATGATCGCCGGCACACTGTGCGCACATGGCTGGCTCGAGCATATTGGTGGCGATGGATCTGTTCGTCCGTCCGTCCGTGTGTGGTAGTTTTCATGCAAGTGTGTCTGTTGCGTGTGTGTGTGTGTATCTGTAGATGTGCTGCCAAGGTTTACCTCGGACGCCTCCAGCGGCGGCGCCTCACATCAACTCGTTCCGCTAAGCACTCCATATACAAGACGACACACAGGTACAGACTGCCTGCCACCAGCCAGTTATCTAGCCTTCTGGTGCTTCCGATACACTTTCCACTTCGCTCCGCTCCGTTTTCTGTCTTTGATGTATGTATGTATATATATATAATATTTATATATGTAGATGTTAGCTTCTTCTTATTGTATCTCGAGGTGGCTGGCGTCAACGTATTCGACGTATGCCACTCGACTTTCACCCGTAGCAGCAGGTATGTATAGATGTATGTATGTATCTATTATTGGCTCGGTGGAAAGCGGACCGCTCGCTGATGACCGATGGCCATGTTCAACCGGTCTCCCAACTACAACGGCTTTTGCTACTCGGATTTCTTCTCGTTCTGCTTTTCCTCGGCCGTCTTGACCTCGGCAGCAGTCTTGACTTCTGCCGCCTTGCCTTCCGCCTTATCTCCCTTATCTTCCTCTTCATTAGCATCGTCTTTGGCGGCTTCTTCGCGCTTTGCAGGTTCGAGGTCGGGCAGCTCTTCGTCATCAGAGTCCGCGTCGTCATCGAAGTCTCCCATTCCTAGGGGGCGAGAAGGAGAGAAAAACAAGAACAAACTTACTCCAGGGCCAGTTTGACTGATGAATATATATATATATATATGTCCCAATGGTAAATACAGTAGATGAAGCGGAAAGCCTTTGAAAGCGCCGTCCACTCAACTGTAGTAGACGGGAGCCTTTAGAGTATTTTTTAAACCTAAATATAAAATGCCTGGGGCATTTTTGGGTTGGCCAAATTCTAGCAAACGAAGGCTAATGCATGATTACCCTTATGGGCTATTACTATTATGCGTGTGATGGTCGCCTGACGAGCGCCTTAAAAACACAGGAAAAAGCACCCCCTTCGGCCCCGGCCACATAACGATGAGAAGATGGCGGGCCGCCGCCACACTTACCGCCAGCCTCGCCGGGCCCGCCAAAGCCACCCATTTGGCGCATCATCTCTTCGAAGTTCGAGCCTTGAACATCGTCGCCATCGGAATCGTCCTCGTCCTTCCACTTGTTGAAGTCCACCTTCAACCAGTGTACTTTCGCCTTGTCCTTCAGGAGTCGTGGCCAAAACTCGCCCTTGCCGGCCTCCTTCTTGAGCAGCATTTCGGTGGCGCGATCCCGCACGACGTATTTGCTCTCGGCCGCATTCAGGCTTTGGTACGGCTCGAATGAGCATTCGTACAGGTGTTTGTCGCCGCCTGTGCCCTTGAACGTAACCTTGTCCGCCTCAATCTTGATCTGAGCATCTTTGCAATCTTCGACGGCGATCGTTAGGTAGACGCAATCCCTTCGCTGCGCCCAGAGGACGACTGGGTGCTTGACTCTACACGCCGACCGATCAATAAAAAGACGATAGAGAAAGTAGATTTCGTTTAGAATTATATGCATCCACATACATACATACAGACTTACTTATCTATATCTATCTGCCTCTGACGCGGCCCCTCTGCCTATCGGCGGTAGAGGGGCGGAAACATCTAAACTTCGTCGGTACCAGGTAACAGGCGGCAGGTAGAATAACTTTCTACGTTTACCCGGCTTTGTCTCTGTGATCGCAGTCAGTCGCCAGTTAACTCTATTTCTTCTAACCTTTCTAGTTCTAATCTTTTTCTTCTAACCTTTCTAGTTCTAATCTTTTCAAATTCGCTATGTATCCGCGGGCATTAACCTGGCTGCTGTCAAATTCGCTATGTATCTGCCGGCATTAACCTGGCCGCCAATAACAAACGACGAGAGATACCAGTACCGCTCGCAGGACGGTAAAGCTTGAAAAGCGTATTGGTCGACACAGCTGTCCATCACACCATTGATACGCTACCCAACGTCAACCACGATAAACCGGATAATAGAGCGACATGCACCCGCTAATGCTTTTTTACACCTAGCCTCTAAATGTTCGCGTCAAGAGCTAGTTAATTGTACTACGGCAAACACGGCTGTCTACGCACTAAATACCTAACGCTATCTGTAACGCTGGCGATATGTACGTTACCGTGAACGCCCAGTGGTGGTTAATCATGCTATACATATACATATATATATATATGCATTTACTCTTTTGTATATTATAATATTAATTTAAATAAACCTACACTTCTCATAATTGATCGATCGTGTCAGCTCAGTCAACACGATGTTGATTCTCGCAACAGTCATTTAAGGGATTACAGTTTTAAATGATTTGTGAGAGAGAGCAGTGCACTTTATTATATGTATAGGTGACAACACAGCAAAAGCTTCTGCTTCTGCAGTCTACTGTACGTAGGAAGGAAACACGCATGTATGGGAAAATAAGAAATATGCGTGTAAATGAAAAATAATAATAATAAAAAATTAACACTGAAATAATGAATAAATAATAATAATAATTATATTAAAAATAATAATAATAATAATAATAATAATAATAATAATAATAATAATACGACGAATTGGAGCGAACACGTCGCGAGTGTGGGAAGGGGAGGGGATCGGAAGATTCTAAACACCATACTACCCCATCCTGCGCATACATTATCGATCCACTACCGAGTAAAACAGTGTTGTTTTACTCTGTAGTGGATACTAATAACCGCTTTTGTAAGTTAACAAACGAAAATCCACTAATTATGATGTCTCAGCTCTGATCGGCTCAGCGCGTGCAGCATGCGGAGAACTTGGAACAAATTCATTGCGCGATGCCTTCCAGCGACTTCCGGCAGTGCCGGACAAACTCGACGGGGTTCTTCAAAGAACGGCCGCCGTTGTTGGGGCTTCAACGCGCGTCGCGGCTTCAACGCGGGTTGTTTATTGTTCCCTCCTACATTCGAACGCTGCTGCTGCTGCCGCTGCGTCTCGTCTAGTCCGTTCATGAGAAGAAAACAATGAGAAGAAAACAACAATTCTAGACCGTTTTTTCTTGCCGACTGCCGCCCCCTTCTGTGAGAAGAGAGCATAGCGGCGGCGTCACAGTTTTAATTGTCACTTCGAAAAAGCACAGCCACCGTCCGCAGCACGCCAAATCAAATCAACACCACCACCACCGCTGGCTCACCATTCCTCACACCAAAGCAGCTATTGGCCGCCGGCAGTGGATCGCCATCCAACACGAGGGCAGACAGAACAACCATCGAGTAACCAACTTACTGACTGACCCATACACCTTCGCTTCTCTATGCATCTATCTTCTACTCTCTGCATCAATCTTCTAAATATTTGTTATAAATACCCTCTCTACCCCATCTTATTCCGTTGTTTGCGCTCAGAGTGCGCTCGGACTGGGTCCGATCGAATTCTCGAGAGATCCACGCATGTTTTGTGTTCTGTTTCTCTCATTGTTTGCTTTTTATCTCTCTCTCTCTCTCTCTCTCTCCCGCACTCCCTCTCTATGCATTCTTAGCGCCGCCATTGCAGCTAGATAAAAGTGAGTGTGTTTTTGTTGTCGAGTTGTTGTTGTTGTTCAACTGTTGTTCAAGCGATTAAAAAGCAACCCGACGGATGGGAATGCGACAATGGCTTGCGAACAGAACACCACGCACAGCAGTGCCGAAATAGGGAGGCCGTCGTCGTCATTCGCCGCGTTTCTTTAGCGTTTTTCCGCCTTCTGCCAAAGGAAGCATGGTAAGCTCCGCAAAAGCCGCTGTGCACGCCGGCTGGCAGCGCCGCATCGGATCCGGTCGCCGCTGAGTTAGTACTGGCCGAGAGCCGGCTTCACCCGCTCCCGCCACCTACCTAACCCACCCACCCAACACGCGCGATATCGCGGCCCTCGGAGCCGCATGGCGGGAGTCCTCGTGTGCTAGTTGTTGTATAGCATAAAGATCTGATAAATCGATGATCAATAGACTAATAGGTAGGTAGGTAGGTAGGTAGATTGACATGTGTAGATAGATGCATGTGTGGTGAAGCACATCATGGCCATCATTCATAGCTGATGAATGCATAGGTTAGGTAGAGTTAGTTTAACAACAACGAAGACGGGCGACGTTGAACGGGCGACAACGAATAACGACGACAGGAATGCGATGTTGAACAACAAAAACGACATCGACGAAACAACGAATGCAATGTTGAACAACACAACAACAACAACAACGAATGCAATGTTGAACAACACAACAACAACAACGAATGCAATGTTGAACAACACAACAACAACAACGAATGCAATGTTGAACAAACTACAACAACAACGAAACAATGAATGCAATGTTGAACAAACAACAACGAAGCCGGCGACGTTGGACAACAACGAAATACATACGTGTGTATGGACCTACAACAAAATCAGCACCGATAACGTTGGTTGGTTGGTTGGCCATCACCACCACCACGCATGCCGCGTGCCGACAATTACAGAAAAAAAACCGCGGTACAGAAGCACCGGCGGCACGCCGGTCATGAATGACGCTCCACATACGAATATGTGGAATCTGGTCTACGAATGATTTCCTATTCTCCTATGCGAGAGATGTTTTGTCACCTGTATAATACACCTATGATATGTGCTTTCGACCTAGAGCCTAGCAAGAGAGCGAGAGGAAGATGAAAGCAAAGAGAAGCAGAGAGAGACAGAGAGAGAGAAGGACAGCTTTGAAATCAATTGAATACTATTGAATAGCAATTGAAATAATGTCTCAATCTCTCGTGTGGTCACAACAACTCGTTAGCATTAATCAGTCATTCATTCATAGTTCTCATGATAGTACTACTCACTCGACGGTTCCAGTCATGTTGCTGCTGCTGTTGTGTTTGACAGAGAAAGCGCTGAACAAATTTCACCACTTTCCAAGCGTGTTCCGAGCGACGCAGCGAGAGCTTTCGCGTTCAGAAGAAGTTAACCGATGACGATGATGTCACCAGCAGCAGCAAACGAGCCGATTCGCCCACTCGTGGTGGTGGAGTTGCCGTGCCTCTTGGCCAAACTAACTACTAACTAACTAACTAACTAACTAACTAACGACGAAGCAACACTGCTGCTGCTGCCACCACCACCAGGTCCACTAACTACTAGCACCGGGATTCGGGATGCGCGCGTTACGCTGTGCTGTACGTTCGGCAACGTCGTTACGACGACGTCCGTAACCACTAGCGTTAACGATTCGATTCAAGTGCGAGCGACGACAGCTCTCAACGACACGCTGTGCTTGCACGAGACGCGACGACACGCGACACGCTACCGCTCTTGAGGTCGATCGGTTTGACTGTCTGACGGACTGACTTGCAGTGACTAAACTGGCTCGCTGGCCGCCTAGGAGACTCGGCGAGAATATTCTCGTCGTTCGGTGGTCTCGTAGTAAGTAGGCTGACGACAATCGTGTAAAGACAACAATGACGACGACGATGATGATGGCGCGAGACAACAACAACAACAACAACAACCGCAACCGCGAGACAACGTCCAGACAACGCGCGCGCAGGAAAAGTGTTTCTTGGGTGATGGTTGGTTGACGCGCTGCCGCTGCCGCTGCTGCTGCCGGTAATGCTGCTGCCGCTGTTTTTATCTGTTTGCCTCCTCGTTATGAGTTGTGTCGACGACTACTGATCAACTCAAGTCGGGCTGCAATAGATGAATGAATGGATGAATGAGTCAATGGCAGTGGCAGTGATTCTGCTGCTGGCCGGTCGGTCGACGCACGGATGGATGAATGAATGTCTAACTGCCAAACCCGACACTACCAGCACGACAACGACGACAACGACAACCGCTACGATTGGATGAATGCGTTCGGCGAGCGGTTGGTGGGTCGCTCGATGCGCGCTCACTTTCAAAATGGTTGACACGACTTGTTACCACCATATATATGTATTATATACATATATATATTATATATCTTTCTTATGCATCTAATATAACTCCGCTTCATTTGCTTCAGAAAAGAGCACTTCGTCTTGTCTTGACAAAAACACTGCTAGAACGCACTATCTTACCTTACTTGCGTCTGAATAAACCATATTTATGTAATCATGTACACAATCTATAGATAAATAATTGCAATAACACGAGATACTACGGTGATAATGTATAAAATCTTACTATAACTTGTACATATGCTTCGCACTAGCCTGTGGCTATATGAAGTTGTAACACAAATGAGAAACTACAATTAAGAATGAATAAACGTCATATCATATCATATATATATATATATATATATATATATATATATGCTGTAAACAATGTTGTAACACACCCATATACAAGACTTGTGACAAATTATTCAATGCTCAGTTATCGCCTGGTAAACAGAAATGCCAGATTGCCTCATCTGTTTAGATGTGTACTAGAATTATCTACAAATGAATGCAAAACCAAACTTAAACAACAGATTTGTTTAATTTCGCCGGATGTATTAAAATCATGTGTATGTGGATGAGTCCTTCAACACACTTAAAACATAAATAAAAAAACAAATTTACTAAACACCGTTATGCAATATCAAGGATGTTGACGCACTCACAAGAGCGGACAGACACGGGCGATAGAAATGAGATGAGACGTGTTGCAGAAATTTTTTATAATATAATATACAAATTGTAGAGCTCGTTAAAGCAAATATTTTTTCCAATGGAACATGGTCTCTGAGAAGTCTTGTTTCGGAGTGAGAGCGAAATTACTACAATTTGTGACACTAGTGTTTGTGACAACAGCACATTTTATGCTCCTATGTCGGGCAAAAACACTAGTGTCACAAATTGTAGTAATTTCGCTCTCACTCCGAAACAAGACTTCTCAGAGACCATGTTCCATTGGAAAACATATTTGCTTTAACGAGCTCTACAATTCTCTATTTCTATTATAAAAAAATTCTGCAACACCCTGTATATACATATATTTAAATTTAGACGATATATTTTGTATAGGACATGTTGAATTGCGAGTCACAGCACTACCAATGATTATTAAATAAGCCTATATAAATATACATATATATATATATATATATATATATATATATATATATATGACTATACACGAATAGTCGCATATGGGGCTAACAGGAGTAGCTGTGTGTGAAAAACGACGAAGTTTGTACTTGGCAGCCTTCAATGGACGACCGACCGGTGATTATTATACTGTTAGAGATTAAATAACAGCGTGGTAACATATGAATAAATTGGTAATAAAGCATCTCTCATAGGATAAGTAAGCTCGTCGTAAATATTTCAGCTGGTGGTTTTTAAAAGTCTAGACTTTGCTCAATAAACAACGTTTAATTTGCGATGATTTGCAATTTTTGTTCTTCTTGCTCTTCTTTACATAATTTTAAATATATTATTTTCCGTTTGAAATAGACTCGTGCAACAGGGCGGTGTACCTGCCCTCTGCAAACACAAACTAATCTTATAATCTGCCTTTCTTTTCTCGATCTGGTTCGGCCGGCGGGCTCGATGGCTTTGCGCCTCTCAAATGCCTCAGGTTATTAGCCGGTTGTCAACGCCTCTCTTGCGTTTAGCCTGCTTCTGCATCACTACGTCATGCAGGTGACATCCGGAGTCCCCTATTCTACCTCGACGATGGGACGCTTGTTAACGAGCAATGGAGTAGGCTGCAGCTTAACCTTTCTAAACGCGAGCTGTTTCTACAGAGTTTCGAGGACGAAGAGAAGCAGCAGGTGATCGCTGAAATTAACGACAAGCTCCTGGGCATCCTTGTAAAAGACTGGTGTTAGTTGGACCTGCTGGATACAGCGGTGTTTCCCGAGATGATCGACGCGGTACTGGCCGAGAAGGGAGAACAACTCAACCGGCTCTACCAGCGGCTGGGCCATCTCGGGAAACACGAAGCCTAGTTTCTGCAACGCATGCAATGGGAGTGCAAAAAATCGATTACGGACCTTACCTGCTTTCCCTCTGCCTACAGAAGCTTTAAACCTCGACGGCTAGGTGACTAGAGCCTTAGAAAACATTTTTGACCTGAAGCCACAGTGGCCATTACTGCCGGCGGATCCATCAGCCACCAACAAGACGCCGTTCGGCTCTGGGACGCGCGTCAGTCTGGCCGCCCTTCTGAGGAACAGGTTACTAGACAGAAGAGGTGGGACCAAATCGCCACTCAGACTACCCACTTAACTCTTTTGTCGACCTGCGAGTTCGATGTAGACAATATTAGACTGAAAGCGGTCTCATGCCGCTAGTGGCCTCAGATTTGGCATTGCCATGTTTACGAGTGAGAAATGTTCACGACGCCATTATTGACATCCTCAGGTGCACTTTCGGACAAGCGGGCTACCGTGTTGCACTAGAGCCTGGTGAACTGCAGATGGATGACAGGCGTCGACTGGATGGACTTGCCAGCTGAGACTGAGACCATCGGCCGCTGACGTATGACGTCACTGTCTTCGACACGTGTGCTCTCTGGCCGTCGTAGACAAGCCAGCGCGGGCGTCGACCACATCGATCACCAACGGGAGATGCATAAACGGCGCCTATGCGCGCGTCTTCACGAAGACCACGTCGTAATGGCGTTCGGTCTCGAGTCAAGTGGCGTTTGGGGCATGGATATACTAAAACTCACAAAAGAGCTCAGAAGCGAAGGAGCGCTTGTTGAGGCCACAGCAAAGTCAATATGATCGCGTTCCACCAACAGAGAGTGTCATTGGAACTACAGAGAGGCAACATAATAATATACAAGCAATATTGTAAATATCGTATAATTAGCATATGAGCAATTGTGATGCGTGTACATATTTCTAGTAATAAATTATTGTTCAAAAATATTGTTATTATTACGCCTGAAAACGATGTTGTGTCAATTATCTCTGATACAGGGGATCCAAGGGAACCTCCGCTCACAGTTACTATAAAACAGTTTTTGGAAAAATGTGATTGTTTGGGACCACTCCCTTTATTTGTCCGAAATAACACATGCAGACAGAATTAAAATTTATGTTAGAAGTTTTGATATCTAACTCGGTATTAAGCGACCCGAATGTTCGCGAAGCCTGCAAAACGTTTTTACAGAAAGTTACTAAATGGCTGTGCGAAAAGACGGTCCTGCCAGTGCATCCAAGGCGTAAGATATAAACTTAAATTTTTAAATATATATAATTTTGACTTTTAAAAATAAATTATAAAATAAACAAATAAATAATATAAATAATATTTAACTTGTTATAAACGTTTATCTTAAAAAAATACTAGAATTACCTTTTAAATAGATATAAACTTTTTAGAAAATTATATCTCTTTTGCTTTTTAATAGATATACACTTAACTTTTAAAGTCGATTTAAACTAACGCTTTCTCGTTTAAATAGATACAGTTAACTGTGTACTGACACAACAAACAGGACGAACGGTGTGTTGGGCAAGCTGCAGGCTATTCTTGTTTCAGAGTTTAATTATTGGCCTACGCAAGAACTTCCAGGGACATAAAATAGACACAAAAGCCCTAATCAGTCAAAGCTTATATGCACAACGCACAATGCGTACAAAACAATTCTGTCGGCGTCAGACTACGCTAGGTTCCACAATAATTATCTGTGCGAACTAGCAATAAAACGGGGACGAGCATGGACTCGTACAGGAATCTCCAGGCGGTCGATAACGCCCGGTTGTAGATTTGGGAAAAGGTGCAGGGGACATTATGATGAAATCAATTATCTCTTGACTCGGATATTGTTGTGTCTAATTTTGTTGTTTATAGAGGGAGAAAATGCATTTATTACGCACACCCAGCCGATCTTGCGGGTGGGTGGTGTAAACCTCGACACTAGCTGTTTAGGGTTATATGTAAGACGCTACACTAAAAACCCTCTAGGTCTTTTTTGGACCAGTAATGCCCGGAATACTTTATCGGGCAACATATTCGATGCATACTACCTGGCTGGCCGTTGACTTCCGCAGCTCTCGAGCCGTTCTCCTGTGTAGGTGTGCCTGTTTCTCTGATCGCATCTAGCTTGTTCCAACCGACTGCGGTCGGACTCTCCGCGGTGTGAACGTGACCCCCCGGAACTGCAACTTAGGCAAGTATGAGAGCAGAGGGCCTGAGAAGGGATTTTGTCTGTTTTTGGATTTGTTCACCTGTGTCTTTCATATATATATATATATTTCACTGTCGCTCATATAAAATTTTCAAAGCAGTTTGTTCCAGACTCCAATGGAGGTCACCCTCGTGTGGCTTTTTGGTGAAACTTCTCCGGTTTTGTTCGGACATTTTGCACTTGTTATGTAGGCTTTTTTCACAATACATTTTTACGAAATCGTGGAATGACCAAGTGCGCTACCGAAGTACATTATCTTTTTTCAGCCGTCTCCTAATAGCCACCGTAAGGGTCCAACAACCAAGCAACCCCTTCGGGATATTTTTGTGTTTGGCTAAATTCCGACGGACACATTTTAATCAGTGCTAGCCGCTAGATCACGAACAAGGAATAAAAGGGAGTGTTTAACGGCGACAACGATAGAAAAAGCAACCGGGTAGGGCCTGACCGTTACCTATACATATAATTGTCCCTTTCATAATTCTTCACTTTTATTGGTGAAATATTTAAAACGATCAGCAGATAATATACAATATAAATATAAGTAAAACAAATTATATACACATATAAATAGACAAATAAATAATATACAGATATAAATAAAAAAAGAAATAATATACACATATAATAAAAAAAAATTATATACAAATATAAATTTAAACAAAATATTTACACATATAAATAAAAAAATAAATAGTATACAAATTTAAATATACGAATATAATAAAAGTGTTAAGATACTTTGCTTGTCAAAGAAATTTGAGGATAGCGGGCGGCGTGGTATCTATCGCATGGTGCCTTACACCGAGTGAACGCACAAGACCCGACCGACTCGTGGCAACCATGCAAAGTGCATAAGTCAAAACCCGCGGTACTACGTGACGGTTGTGTGTCTCTTCTACGCTTGATTTTGGGTTGATCTTGTGGTAAAGAACCTCACATAAATTCTCGGCAAATTTTGGCTTTCAGTTCCCAAGTCGTTAAAGAGACTAGTTGCTGAAAGGTTAAAACGTCATTACAACCTGTCTACTAACGGCGGAGTGGCAGCTAGGATGATAGGCCATTCTCTTGTCTCGTCAGCACGACAAAGTCCGAGCACACGTCAAAAACGCTTTTATAAGTTAATCTGTATTTCATAGCTGGCCCATCAGGTCAACTTTCAGGCTTCCCAGATAATCTGTATTCTATAGCTGGCCATCAGGGCAACTTTCAGGTCAAACAAGCTGATGGCTATGGAGATAGGCAGAAAGGCTTTCTGATTGTATGATCCGCTGTAGCGTAATACAAAAAATAAATTGTTACCCCAAATGAGTAAGGCTACGCATGCAAAGCGGGTTATAAGAGGTTTAGGAGGGGCGATAGGTTGTCCTGCGACGGGATGCGGCCTCCAGCCTGAATTTCATCGCAATCGTCTTTGTTAAGTCTATACGTGTATGTGCATATAATGAGGCTGACTGAGTTTCTCCGACTACGAATCTTCGTGGAAAGGTGCTTTAGCAAAACTGAGAACAGAAGTGGACTGTGGTTGTTCCACTGAGCCTAGAGCTTCTAACAGGAGACCAAAACTTGTCATCAGGAGCAACGCACTTCTCAAAAAAGAGCTCGACAGAGAGCTGCGCGTAGAAGAGGGGGCGACGGTACCAACAACGTCGGCACAGCTTCATGCGGCCCTGATAGAGGCTTGCAAACGGACGGCGGCTAGCCCCCCACATCCCGGCAGAAAAAATCACTGCAAGCCAAAATACTGGTGGAACGAGGATATTGCACTAGCAAGACGAGACTGCGTGCGGGCACGACACAACTACGAGCATTCGAGGCGTCGTGGCGGCAACGATGAACAAAGTCAGCGACTACTCACGGAGTTTAAACGGAGGAGAGCTATTCTGCGAAGGGCCATGAACAAGAGTAAGAACGACTGCTGGAAGCAACTCGCTGAGAGCGTGGACTACTCTCCGTGGGGGCGCGCATATAAGCTGGTCAGGGGTAAGCTCAAAGGCAAGAGACTGAAAAGTGTACCTGACGAAGAGAAAGAGGGAGTTATCCGTTCCCTGTTCCCAGAACACCCGTCATTTGACCGCTCGCCATACAACAGTGCGCCCGCCATGGAGGACATTGTGCTAATGGACGAGGGTGAGGAGACGACGCCAAGCGACCTGGAGGAAACGGAGCCCGAAACGTGCGTCAACTCGATTCCGGCAGTTACACGTAAGGAGGTATTGCAAGCTGCTGAACGGATTAAGATCGGAAAAGCACCTGGCCCAGACGGAATCCCGGCCGCTGCAGTTCGTCTCCTGTTTAAGAATTACCCAAAAGTTGTCGCGACAGTGGCCACGGAGATCCTAAAAGAGGGGAAGATACCACCAGCCTGGAAGAAGGCTGACTTAGTGCTAATCCCGAAAGGAAATGGCTCTTACCGTCCGATCTGTCTCCTTAACACGCTGGCCAAGGGCATCGAGGCAATTGTGGAAGCAAGACTGCGAACGTTTGCGGAAACATACGGGCTAATTCCTGATTCACAGTATGGATTCCGAAAGAATCGCTCGGTGCTTTCAGCTGTGCACAGAGTGGTTTCGAAAGCAGAATTAATCCATAGTTCGTCCACGATGACTCGCGACCTCTACATGGCAATTCTTCTTGATGTTAAAAACGCTTTTAACAGTATGCCCTGGAGGGTTATACTCGACACACTTAAAAGAAAGAAAGTGCCTCCTTACCTCGTCCGACTGGTCTCTGATTATCTGGAAGCTCGATCGGTGCAGAGTGATGGAAAAGAATTTGCGATGACGGCCGGAGTGCCGCAGGGTTCGATCTTAGGCCCTCTACTGTGGAATCTGGCATACGCCGACGTTCTTCGCCTTCCGGATATGCCCCAGGGATCAGAGCTTGTAGCCTATGCAGACGACCTGGCACTTACGGTACAGGCGCGAACGGCGAATCACCTTGAGGAGACAGCTAACGCTGCGCTGAAGGTGATTGAGGACTGGATGGACGAGGCCGGGCTGCAGATGGCCCCCTCAAAAAGTGAGGCCATACTGCTCATAGGCCGCAGACACTGTCGACACATTAGACTAACACTGGCAGGGGAGGAAATAAAAATCTCGAACACTGTCCGGTATCTCGGTGTCCATCTCGATCGCGGTCTACGAGGAACCACTCATATCAAGATCGCCACGGACCGCGCACTTAAAGTGATTAACGAGATTGCACGGCTCCTTCCTAACACCTACGGGGCTCGGGCGGAAAAGAGACGATTGCTCATGAAAGTAGGAGAATCAGTAGCGCTGTTCGGTTCACCCGTGTGGATGCAGCACGCGACCGCAACCCAACGCAACAGAAATCTACTACGGAGGACACAGAGAGGGTCTGCGCTGAGAATAATTAGCGGCTATAGGACAGTCAGCACACTCGCAGCGCTAGTTCTAGCCGGAACCATACCATGGGATCTCAAGGTTGACAAACGAGCAGCTGTGTGGTCAGATCCCTTGTTTGATCATAACGATGCCCATTCTCAGATGATGGGGGAGTGGCAACGTGAGTGGGACGCCATTCAAGAAGGCGAATCTGGCTTTCCTGTTAAGACGCTTATCCCTGACATCAGGTCTTGGATGGATAGACCTGGTGGAGAACTGACCTACCACATAACACAGGTCCTTACAGGTCATGGGGAGTTCCAGGCGTATTTAAAGAGGATTGGAAAGACGAATTCGGACATCTGCACTTTCTGCAACATGATAGCCCGAGACACACCGGAACATACGGTGTTCCACTGCCCGGCATGGAGAGTACCAAGAGGCGGGCTGCTAGAAGATACTTTTGATCTAAAGGATGTTGTCGCACGTATGTTGGAGTCTCGAGAACAGTGGAACAGACTTGCGCGCGCAATAACAGGAATCATGATGGCCAAGGAGGAGGCTGTACGACGACGCGCCTCCGACTCCATTGTAAACGATGCGGTTGGCGAAGTTATTGGCGTGATGGTGGATGTGGTCTCGGCGGCGGTCGATTTAACGGGTGGCGTCCAGATATAAGCTGTGTGAGAGCCTGATTCGCAAGAAAAATTAATTAACAGAGTTTTAAACAAGAACCGGTGCGGATTGTTACACGAAAGATTGTGATGGTATTAGAGACTCCCCCCCCTTAACTGTGAGCAATATTAGTTTTACCTATAGGACCCGGTTACGGGGGATGACAGGAGGTATGAGGGTTTTAGCAGGTAATACAAAGGCTTTGGTAGTCATCGAGCTACCAGCCGGCGTGTAGTCCTGCACAGCGTGCCTAAAAGCATTTCCCCCTCCTGTATAAAAAAAAAAAAAAAAAAAAAAAAAAGTCCGAGAGTCTAAGGAACCTAACAAAGCCACATCGTCGTCGGTTTTTATTTCATTATTTTGGAATATGGCCACTACAGGCTAAGAACATTCGCTCCCACTTCAGCTAGGATTGGTATGATAATGTCTTTGGGTGCCAAGTTAAGGAGTGTTCTATACAGCAGGATACCGACGGCAATTCCTTTGAGAGGGTTTTTATGTGCTCTATCTGCTGAGAAGGCCAGCTGTCTTGTTGTTAGGGTGCCTCAGACTTAACGAACGCAGCAGACTTTGAGCGGTTTCTAAACGTACCACACTTGACGGGGCATCCGAGCTAGGAGCTCGCTCACGCGTTTCAAATAAAGTCCAACCGCCAGTTGTATTTCAACCACGGTCTCGTTAACACTTGTACTGAAAAGGAAGGGAACCGGCACGGAGACATTTGTTGAAAAGTGCCTTCTAAATCGGGCGCATAATTAGTGTGAGTCTTATGTGCTCGTTTCATATCATGTTTGGCACCCGGCGAATGACGATTAGGGAATCATGCCTAACGCATTGTGTTGCCTGCAGCGAACATAATAGCGAAGGGATCTATCACGACAGAGAGCTGTGCGAGCAGAGCCTAAACACTAAGCGACTAACGTTCTACCTCCCGAAGAAACCCGCTTTTCTGTTGCTGCACACGCCTGCACTTTATAAATGTTGCGATTACGGGAGGTCTTAGGATATGGTAGTGAGAACAAAGTATGGGGTGTGCACCTCCTTCCTAAACGAATGATTCTCACTGAGAAAGTTCATGGCGCCGAAGTTCACATTTGTCGTGAAGGTCTCAATGACAGACGAAGCTTCTATAATGGCTGAGGGAAATCGGAAGTGCGACTGGATTGACGATCCAATAACCGATATAAAAAACTTCTCAACGGACCCCTTGATGTGGCGGATCATTGGTGGAGACTTCAACGCCCGATCAGCTAGGTCGGCATCCAACAGCACACGCTATGATTAGCGCTGCTATGATGCCCCTTCTCCTAGAAGCGCCAAAAAGACTCGGCGCTAAGCCTTTTGGATTGACACTAACATAGCGCCAAAAAGTGCGCTTCGCGGCCAAGCCGTGCAATCTGTATGTGCATCGCAATGCGGCTTGCGAAACGATGCTACATGGCTCCACTTTGCCAACAACGGACAACGCTTCTGGACAACGTTATTATTACAAGATTAGGCCGATGGAGTCCCCTGATGTTTGGATCGTACATAGGCCATCATCAGTTACGAGGTCCCGCAGAGAACACCACCTGTTTCCACCTGACAATGGCCCTCCGACAACATAGTCCACTCAGTCGCCTGTCTAGTGAGGTCAGATGACATTGTGCTGGCGGCCTCGAGGGGCGCTTAGATCGTTCTTGGCGACAAGCGTAGCGCGATGGGGAGGGAGACGCCACGTGTACGACGGGTAGCATTACTAGACTGTTTGCCTAGTAGTACATATTTCTAATAGATTCATATTTGAATTGAGTGAAAAGACCACGATATCCGTACTCGCATGGTATGCTCACTGTCTACGCAATAAGCGCCTGTCAGCACTACTGCCCTAACATCTTATTTCTCATTATCAGCAAGATAATTGAGCCCATATATCGCCTTACTGAGTTCTTAGACGGTAGAGGCAGTCCGCGTCGGTGAAGTCGACGGCGGAAATAGTAAAAGCTGTAACAGCAGCAGCCATCACGAAGTAGGTTCCCATCAACGAAGTCGAGCTGATGCTGTTGTTGCGGTTGCTGTTGTTGTTGTTGTTGCGGTTGTTGTGGTTGTTGCTGCTACTGCCGTTGTTGTTGTTGTTGTTGTTGTTGGACGCTGCTGCTGCTGTTGTTGTTGTTGTTGTTGTCGTTGGCGATATTGTCGCTTTCCGTCGTTCAGGAAGCAACTGCCTTATGATTTGTCCAGCTAGCTAAATCTGTCTGTGGATGTTTCCATATATGAGCGTATGTGTCTAATTGAAGCTAAGCGAAGTCGCCTATGGATCTATCGATATATGACCGCATGTATGTATGTATGTACGTATCTTGGTGTATCAGTATGGATATTGCTGCATATCACCGCCCCCACAGTTCACGGCACGGCGTAGACGCCTGTGAACGCACGGCAGCGCCGCTCAGACCGACGAACCCGGCCAGGCGCCTAGGAGAGGCGGCGAAAGGCGGGCCCGCGTCATTCCGCGGTCATCTGCCAACCTGTTTCGCTTGTCTTGGCGATGGCAACTGGCTATATCGCACCGATATAGCCGTGCCACGAACGCGGAAGGCTTTGAGAGTTTGATGATGTTTGACACCTCGTGATTTAGCAGGAGGATAGGAGGATATCCGCTCTTCGCTGTCGGCATTGGCAGGTGCCACCAATGTCCATCTACGGTTGGCCAACGTTGCTGGTTCGACAATCGGTCGCTTTGCAGTTCGCGCCTGTTTGAGCTAAGGAAGGTCTGATACAGATTGTACAGGTTGCTCTCCTCTCTCTCTCTTTCTCTCTCTCCCCGATCTCTCGGTTTTCATACTTCTTTGGCCCTTGGTTAAAACCTACTGTACAGTGAGGTTGGGCCATCGTTATTACGATCCGACGAGTTGTGCTGCTGCTGCTGTTATGTTTAACGTCGCACTGCTTAAAGGGTGCCTTCTTCATGCTGAAATCCGACAATGCTTGTATACGTATAGTTTGCGCACCCAGTCTCAGTGCCGCCGGTCGCTGCAAATCAAAACATTGCCGTCGTTCATAAAGAGCCCAAGCGTATTCGTACGTATATGTGTGTCCTGTGTGACTATCGACTGGTTATGAACAAAGACTGTTATGTGAATTCGCTTGTGACAGCAGTCTGTTGAGTCTAGAACTCATTTCAGTTTTTCGTCAGAATGAGAGGGAGGCTCTATTTTATTGGTGCCAACTCATCGTTGCCACTTTGAGGATTAAACATGGCGCGTATACACACTCGAGAGTTGCCAACTATGTCAAGCTTTTTCTGCCGTCGTATCGAGTTGATTGTGAACCTGTGTGTACATGTGTAGTGCAATTTGTTGCAGTAACTCGCAACTTAACTGTTGACCAACCACGATCGTTGGCCGATTTTTGCGACACGAGGCAACGGTTATTGGCTTCTTTTTGATAACAGTGTTGATTCTGCGAGTCAAGCAGCTGGGGGTCGTGGCTTCTGGACTTCCCTAGACTGACGCGGTTCCAACAATTTGTGCCATATGAACAGGACTTGCAAGCGTGCTGGCTATCTTAGTGTGGTGACCGCCTTTGTTTGGACGCTCTGAGGTGCGTGCCGTGTGTTCGCAGTGTGTCTCCTCATTCGTACCGTTGCTATGAGCGCTACTACAGGGCAAGCGGCTCTCGCCGCTGAGCAAACGTCACCGAAGGTTACGTTTGCCGACGACGTGAAGATCGCCCCCGATGATTCTCCGAGGTCTTCAACGAGAGCGACCGCGGGCGGAATCGTCGGGACATCGACGTCGAAGTCGGGTCGCGCAGCACCGGGACTGCGACGGACCATGTCACAATACCGCCATATCGAGATATCTCGTTTTGGCCGAAGGTAGGTTCGATCGAAGGCGACTTAATAACCCTTAGAGATCTGACAGGCGCGCCATTGACAGGGTTTCGGATCGCTAGCTAATCATGCAAGCGAATTACCTGATTCGCACGGGGCAGTTGCTGTTTAAAGTGCCATCTCTGCAATGAGTGGTGCTGCTACAGCTAATTGTGACATTGTGGCACTGTGCGAAGCAGGACGCTAGAAGATACTGAAAAGTATCGTGTGCCCAGTAGAGATGGGCCCATTTAAGCCTATTGAAGAATATGATACCGGTGACTTGTCGTCACACCGCGAGCCATCGGTACAACGAACTTGTATTGAACCCGTTTTTCGATCGGAATACAGGGATAGATAGACACTGATTTAGCTTGCAACAGGTAGCACTTTTTCACAATATTAAGGCGATACTTACACTTGCACATGCAAACGCGTGCAAGAGGGAACACCACGTACGATCAAGAAGTCGTCTGAGCTGCGGTAACTAACGTAGTTTGTTCGTGAGACAGCTCGTTGACACGATTCATAAACGGAAAGAAAATTGCGCCAGGAATAAACATACGAAACACATGAGTGATGGCTTAGGTAAATTTTTGCGAAGTGCTAACACAGGTATTATATTCACGCGCTCGAGAGTTGCTACCTTGTGATATCTGCTATTCAATATAGGATTTACGAACAGCAATAAGTGGTAATAGCAATTTAAAGTATATCGACGATTATGTAGAAGTGCTCTATGTTGCTATATAGACATGGTGAATGTCGTTTACGCGTAAGCATGGTGGATGTCATGTATGTGTGATCTAACTTAGCGATATTTGCATCTCAACCTTCCGTTGTAAAGTTTGCAACGCGCGAAACACTGTGACACTTTGCAATGTGATTTATCGTTACCGTTTGACGTCCTCTTTACTAAATCATCGCGATGGATGCGGTTAGAGTAACACGATATATGTTATTAAGACATAGTTGTATGAGTTGTTTATTGACGCTCCGTGGGTAATACAAGGTGATTAAGTATGTATTTATGTATATATAGAGGTGTGCGATCTACTGGCCAACAATGGAAACAGAGAGGTAACGCTGTGGCACAAGCAAAACACAATCTGCACTATTAGTGCTAAAGGTTTCTCATATATATATATATATATATATATATATATTACGTCTACTAAATCTTAGGAAAAATTGTTCTTCTCGATTGTGAGGCTCATGGCAGGCATCCCATTAAACGGTTCAAACTGTTAGCAGTAAGTGTCGACGCAGGTCAGGCTGTTTTTGCTTATGTGAGTTCGGTGGTTTTTGTGCCTTGTATGATTGACCAGATTATCTCGTCATGGAACGCGACTACTGTGAAACAGTTTTTCTCAGGAAAAGTTTAATTTTGGATCAGCCCCGTTTAATGCCTGCATACAAACATGCGTTTCCATTATTCAAATGATATATATATATAGGTTGGACAGAATGTAACTGGATTGTTTATATGCATTTTCTGAAATGCCCGCCACGCATCTGGCATGTCTGCGATGCTTACAAAGCAGATATATAGGTGAGTACAAAAAGCGTAGAATCTTTAAAAGCTCCGTAATGTTATCTAATTATTTTTTTGCTATATAAATTTCTTCGAATTTGACAGCGAAAAAGTCAAACTGCGGACAATAATTACTACGCTTTGAGTTTAAAAATGCCACAGAATTGCAGAAACTGACCGAAATATTTAAACCATATTCTGCAAGTAGAGCGTTTTTATTTCGATTGGGAAAGTTTGCCGGATCCACTCTACTCACCGGACGTGGCACCGTCGGAGAATTACCTATTCAGATGTCTACAGAACTATCTTCAGGGAATATTTACAGCGAACTTTATCAGAAGCAGTAAAAAAACATACGTGTAGCCTTATAGACTCGTCTACCTTATACATTGATTTTAAAGTTTAAACAATCCAGTTACTTTCTGTTATATATATATATATATATATATATATATATATATATATATATATATGTATCTATATATAAGTACTTATTGGTTTTACATTGGTTACACGTTAATATTATTTTCGAGATGGTAAAGGTCAAACGAATTCACCCAATTCCACACCTGTACCTACACTAAAGATATTCCGCACTTCGTGAAACTTCCATAAAATACTCACACATACACATCCTCGAATAGAAGCAATGGACAGCGAAACTGGTCACTAGGTATCGATACGACGCAAGATTAATACTTTGCTTAAGAGGTGGGCTTTAATGCCGCCCAAGGCTCTGAAGTTCTCCTTGATGTGATAATGCCAGGCGGCTTGAATTCCATACGAGGCTGTTGGCTCTTTCTTCAGGCGGAAGAGACAAACGACTTTCTATCCCCACCGACAGTTTGTGACGTTCTGTCGCGCCATGAAATTACAGCAGTCCCCTACAGACTCTGTCTCTCACGTGCTTAGTAAACGTCGTTCCTTCTTTTCCGAACACTACTCGAACAATTATGGAACTGATTGTACGTCTTCGATCGGCTTTGATTTTAGGCAGGGAATTGCGATCGACGTATAGCTGAAATGTAGCAAGTGATTGCTACAGAAAATGATTGCAGGAGTAGACTGCTGTAGGTGCCGTGTCTACAATCCGTCCAGTAGAAAGCTCACCAATACTGAGAATAGAAGCGGGTTTATTATCATTATCGATTTGGCCGACGCCTGTAGTTTGCGCGATAGAAGTATGTTCCGCCGCACCGTCGTCTCGAAAGACCAAATAAGTTTAAAGTCTATGGACTACGCTTAAGGTGTTCATCTCTTCTATGTCCAATTATTAGCAACTTGTTTTTCTCCCTTCAAACTCTGGTTGGCTTGCTTTACCGTCGTTCTGTAAGTCGGCTTGCTTCGATGAGTTTGCTGTTACTTCTAGGTGGCCATTTCATTGTGCCGGGGTGTGCTATTATATACATTATTATTATATACATGCAGCATGCTTTGAGTAGTTCTTTAAATGCGCATATATATATATATATATATATATATATATATATATATCGACTTCGCATAGCCTCGCGAGAAATAGTGAAACTGTGGAAGGTGAAACAAATGTTGAAATATATAAACTAATTTCGTACTCTATAGGACCTCAGAAATAGTTGACTCACCATCCGTTTAATTTGAGATTTGGCGTCCATTCGGCTGCTATAGGGCTACGTGCAAATATAAGCGAAACTATACAAATGCGATGTGTATTGATAAGTAATTAATGTGAAATAAACCATAATGCGCTCTCCGGGATCCCAGTGTTTACTGGCGGCGGAGAGACGGCAACAGTGTCAACAACTGTCACAGAGTCGGAGTGGTAACAGCTCCAAGCGAACTGCGCCGGCGTATATTACCCCTACGAATACTGTGTATTCCATTAGTGGTTTAGTTAGCGATTGGTAATATATGGTTACCTAAACGGACGCTCAATATACTCGTCTTCCTGTTTCAGTGCAGTTCGCTTCCCTCGGCTTTTAAAGGCTCACACACATTCCTGCTAGACAGCCAATGTAACATATGGTTACCAACTGCGCCCAATATTAGTTACAAGAGTTATTATTTGACACTTTCAATGTAAGTTTTGAGCAAACTAGCAAAGAAGCCTTTGGATTATAAAGCTGACAGGTTGACTTCAAAGAAGAGGTCTCAGGTTCAATTGGTTAGATAGGTTAAAAGTATGTGAATAAATTAGATTAAGGGCACAAATTCAACCTAAGCTATTAAGCTTTAAAAAATATTTTATTTTAATGAAGATTGAATAATCACAATGCAAGTATAATCACTCATCCTAACTCATTGCTGTTAGACAGATTTTTTCAGATTACAGAGTCAATTCTCGACTCGGGGATATTACGTCTCATGCGTGTATTAAGGAAGGAATAATAACCTACAGTGAAATAGGTACTGAAGTTTGCGGAAAATTCGATGGATAGCCACTTTTATGAAAGCAGCCCACTGCAGGTATACGACGTAAATGTGTACTGCAAAACCTGGTTGGTGCCTTATGGTCTTTTTAAAAGCAATATCGTCTTTACCTTATGAATAACAGTAGATTAGGTAGGTACGAATGAATCCGCGATTCAAAAACTGCACTTGGCTCAAAATGTTGGCTCGGGACTAAAGAGGCCGAGTATAATGTCCGTTGAAATATAGCGTTTTAAGCTTAGTTAAATTATTCGCCCTCAGCGTTTTCTATAACATTTCAATTTGTATTATATATACGAGATAACAATTGTCTTCTTATGAACGTATACACCGGCTCATTACCGGAACGTATACACCGCACGTTTAAATTTGTTAATTGGCGCAATTGAAATACTGGGCTGTTCTGGCTAGAAATCCTAGAGTCGATCAGAGACTTACATAGAGACACAATATTTTAATCATTTGCATCATCAGAAATACAGTGCTGTCGACGCAGAAACAGCCCGAAATTAGTAAAGATGTCTGCTCATGTGCGTTCTCAAAATTGAAATTAACTCAAAATGTTGGCCTCTTGCGTCGGACGTTCTTTCGCAATCCCCGTAAGATTCGCAGTAGTATTCCTTATTGATCGTAGAACCAGGTGCCAAAAATTCGTAAGAAGGTGATTCCCTTGTAGTCAAAAACAACTGTCAAAAGAATCTTGGTATATCCATCTTTTCTTAAGAAGCACCACTGGGAGTATTAGGCTTTGGTCTCCATGTCGTAACCATGTCACCATAACTCGTTTCCTGTAATCACTCTCTGAAGCAATCCAGGATCTTCTGCTACTGCCTGAATTGTTCAACCTGGAAGGTTTTTTTGCTAAACATTAAATATTTTAAGAGCAAACTTGGCTGCCAGTCTTCTGACGCATAAAAGATTGGTCAAGACTATTATTACAACTGATCCGTAATATAGTGATTCGGGTGTTGTTGACTGCAATATAATGGATTTTTTCAACGTTTTCTTCTGTTATTGACTTCGAAAGCTTTTCCGAGCGGGGTCATCTTCGGCCCCTTCACGCCCGCCGCGAAATCGACCGTACCACGTATATACAGCGTTTTGGGACACTGCCTGATAACCATAAGCAGTTCGATGCATTTCCACTGCTTTAGAACATATGCGTTAGTTCTCAATGCAGCATTTGATGCAGATTCTGTTCGTTGATCCTCCATTTTCGGCTCCTTAAAAATGGCCGAACCTCGTTTTCTTTACTTCTTTGAACCAACCCCAAACAATCAACAACCGGTTGGCGCGAACTTCGACTCGTGCGTAGCTGGTGAATGGCACTTCTAAGAGAACGAACCGGAAGACTTTGGTTATTTTGGTTCAAATTTTATAATTCAAAGCACTAGATTCTGCCGATCCGCCCTCGTGTGTATGTCTTCTGCTTTCAATCGATATTAAAGCAATTTGCGTGCGACCTGAGCTCTTTTTAGCTGGAAAAGGTGCCAAGATGCATGTTCCGTAATATATATATATATATATATATATATATATATATATATATATATATATATATATATATATATATATTTATATTTAAATTTAAATTTATATTTATATTTATATTTATATCTATATTTATATTTAGATTTAGATTTATATATAGACGGGCAGAGAGAGAAAGGGGTTGAGAAAACGGATACGTTCCGTCAGAGATCGATACGGTGAAGTAAAGCGATGAAGAGCATTCCGTTCTTTTTGATGGCAGCCTGCGGTGCTGTTAGCTGTGCCGATGCCAACGCGCAGTGGACCCCATCCGTCAACAAAGTAATGAATCAATGAGAATCAATCAATCAATGCACCTCGCCGCGTCTGGTCTAGTAGCCACTTTAAATCGCGCTTCCCTTTCAACCGAATAGGATCTGATGTATTTCGCTCGTCAAACACGGTAGAATGGACACTCGAATGCTGCTTCTCTTCACGTGCATGATTGACTAGCAGACGTCGATAGCTGTAATACGAAAATGAGAAGATAAAAAGATAAATATTGACGACGATAGCAACAACAAAAAACACAACAAAAATGAGAATCGTTATATTGCTGATGACATTTGGAGTTTAACACTTGGTAATAACACTAATCACGGCGGAAATAACAGCGGTAGCAACAACAACAACAACAACAACAACAGTAAAATCATAAAGATAATCGAGAGAAACGATGGTTGTGCTAATGGAGGTGCACTGCAGCTGCGACAGTAATAGAAATACCATGAAACGGCAGTAACATCAGCAGCGATAATAAATGTTTTTTATTCAACAACAACGACGAGTTCGAACAATACAAGACGTATGCGCAATTACTGTATAATAGTTTGCTATCGTTAACACGCCATCCTTACGCAAATGGATTTAGATATATGGTCGGCGTTAGTTACTTTGTCCGTTCGATATCTCGCTTTCTTCCTCGAGGGACTAATGTATGCACGATATATATAAATACTTGTTTTTTTTATTATTTTTCTCTCCAATTTAATTCTCGGGCTGCGTTATCCAGATAGCCGTTATGCACATGCGTCTAGCAGCTATGCCAAAGATTTATCTGGGCTGGACGTAGCTCTGGATTCGTTTCGAAGTATTCTGAACTTCAACGTCATTCTGAACTCATTCAAGAGCACCCATTTGTCAGCGCTACCTGATACACGGTTACGCGGATCTCGTAAAAGAGTGATCGTCGCCGCACAGCGAACGGACGTCGAAGTTAGCTCTTCGACTTTTGTCTATATACAAATCCACTACAAGACCCTACGACGAGGTGTTGAGATGAAGACTTGGACACCGGCACAAGAGCGGACAGCTCGATAGCTAGCCTGCCAGCCATTGACCGCATCATGTAGATATCTGCAGCATGAGCAGTCACGAATGAGCATGCGCTATTTATTATTACCAACGAACCCGATTTCCCAATTCCTCCTTCGCCTACGGCCTGCGCCATGCCTTCGCCAATGTCAGGCATTCGCCAAAGTCATGCATTTGCCAACTAACCGATGCGGCATCCATCAGCGGTACGACATGCGTGCTTCAATGGCACCTCACACCTCGCTGCGGATGTTTTGATGCTGCTGCTACTGCTGCCGTCAGACGAAGGCACGTCGGTGAAGGCTGATGTTGTTGACGTCCCGCGTTTGGACGACGGACTACGGACGTCATTTGGTCAACAATCAATCAGTCAGTGAATCAATCAATCAATCAGTCAGTCCTACCGCGAGCCAGCCAGCCATTACTCGAAGCAGCAGGAGCAGCAGCAAGAACACCCTACCTCATCAATTGCCGCTTCGATATTGATTCTACCTGTTTCCTGATTTCACCCGTTCAATTTTGTCTTGCGTTCGTTAGGCTCTTTTGCTAGACGATCTTTTGTCGTCTTCTCGTTTTGTTGTTCCTTCATCGTACATGCTTTACGTTGTCTCTCTTTCCCCCATCTCGCCTCCTCCTTTGTTTTACCATTGGCCTCTTTCTCTCCCACGCTCCCCCGCTATTTCTATCTCTCATTCCCTATACCCTATCCCTGTGGTCTCTTTCCCTATACCCTATCCCTGTGGTCTCTTTCCCTATACCCTATCCCTGTGGTCTCTTTCTCTATACCCTATCCCTGTGGTCTCTTTCCCTATACCTATCTCACTTTTTCGTTCAGATGTTCAAAAACGACCACAAGTTCGACCTCCCTCCCGGCCTCCCTCTACAACAACGCGTCCCCCGACATTACGCGTCGGGGGACATTTATATCTCTCCAGAAAATCCACGGTTAATCGATCGGTGAAGCCGCAGCCACGACGACGCAGTCCGTGCAAGATCTGAAGATCTGATGTCGACGAAGAAAAATGCGCGATGATGAAGGTGATGAAGGCGAGGATTGGTCGGCGAGCCAACAGATGGTGATGATGCTGACGCTGCTGCTGCTATTGCTGCTTCTCGTTTTCTATACAACAAACAAATGGCCTGATCTGTGTTCGTTGAAGCGGCTTTGCGTTCGGCCAGCCAGATGGTTTGCTAGTCTTCAGTTGGCCTGTATCGAGTAAATAGATCAAGACAGGCGAGGTAAGAGTTTTCGGTTAGTTTTGACCAGCATCTCCCTCGCACATACGGCGACTCCACGTAACGCAACGCAATGCGTAAAAGACGCAACAGCAGCAGCAATAGTTGAAGTAGCCGCGACGTATTCGTCCGTATATCTCGTATATTCGTAGGTCTGCTAACGTGTCCAACCAAATTGTGTATGAATGTGTTGAAACAAATAGAAGAGTGCGATATCGGACCTTACCACATATTCATTTGCTCGTTTATCGAAACGTCATTGCTACAGTCAAGTGCCCACGATATTGTTAGCCTAAGGCCAAGTAAAAAATAAGCGAGTGTATTATATTATCAATTTACAATGAATGAACTTAAAACATTTGTCATTTTGCATTGGAATAATACTTGTAGGATCTATGTTGTTCCCGTAGCGGAAGAGACGAAAGGTAACTTGATCACGGCCGCGTGTGAAAAGGTATACTGATCTCACACGCGGGGTGCGAGTGAGGGCAAACATAAACCTAGTAATAGTAAAGCATAAAACGTCTAGAAAAGCTTACTGGATAATGTATTGTCTTTCTGTTTCAGCAGTCTTCTTTGCAACATCTTAGCTTTTAATGACCTTTCCTCTCGAATGATGGCCGGTGGGGAGAACTTCTTTATACACCCGAATATTATAGTAATTTATTAATTTAGTATACTTCAATAATGTTTGTACTAAATATATATTTATTTATTATTAATATGCTTTAATTTTGTTAACTAATAAAAACTATTTCTTTTGTTTTCATACTCAAAAATAGTATGCACTATTAGTTGTGAATTTCAAAACCGCGATCGACTTTGAATTCACTTGCTAAACCCAGGTCTTTTGCGGAGGACAAGCAATTGCTTAAGGGCTTCTCCTGCAAAGAATTGCTCGTGAGAAGTTCTAGCTTCAGTTGCAAATGGCGCTAAAGTGAGACGCGGTCTGAATCAAATGGAGAGATTCGTCTGGAAACGCAGTTTGAGTTCGTTGTTCTTTTAGTGATCTGAACCGCAGGCTCAGAACATCCGACGATGCCCTCTCGTCGGTGGAAGCCTGGTTATGCGGATGATCTCGTTAATAGGCCTATTATTGTGCCGCTACTGTTTGCTAGTTGTATGCCCACATATAATGTTTACGTTGAATAGGAAAATAATCAAGCTATGTCTATAATAAAAACATGTATAAACATTGCACAGCGCTTGCTATTGCCTGAAGATCTAAAACCCGTTTTAGCTCTAAGTCAGTTTCGAACTCTGAGTTTATGTTTTCTCTAATTGTTTTGTCTAAGTAA
>QVRM01006493.1:0-41490 GCA_003439945.1 Dermanyssus gallinae | reverse complement strand
AATGGAAAATATAGCATTTGAAGCCTCCGATTCGATCTCATTTTCAGTAACGGAAATATTTCTACACAATGTATCTATGCTTAGTGACAATGTTGTTTCGGCGAAAGGAAATCATATTCGCCCATGGATAATACTGTATTTTCTTTGGCAAAACGGTGCAAACAATAGACGAGATGCACGTCAGTAAGCGTAGATAACAATATATGTATGTATATATATATATATATATATATAGGTTGGCTTTGCTTTGGCTTGGATAACAGCATAATTATGAAGTAGCCTTGTCTGCAGTCTGGTAGCAGACGACACAAATCATCTGCATTATTTTTTACAAAATATAAATAAGCAACGAATGCATCGTTTACGGTCTCAAATTCCATATTGAGCTCTGTATCAATATCCTTGCAACTCTCCTCAAAATGTCAGTATCGAGAGATTGTCATAGCTGGCAGACAAAAAAGCTTTCTCTGTTTCGAGGTTTCGCCCCAGTCGAAACCTCACATTCCACTATAATATATGCGTCTCATACCAGTACAAGAGAACTGGTACGCCATTCTTCTCGTATACAGTAGACCCTGGCGCCTTCCACGATTCGTAACGCCATAGATGAACGCCCGGTAGCAATATTTCAATAAATGTTTATGTCTGAACGTTTTTTTCAATAGGTAACCGATTGTTATATATATATATATTTGTGTGTGTGGAATTTGGTTTTGATAGAGTATCGAAGCTCCAACCACACTTTGCGAAGCCAAACAGCATCACTAAAGTGTAATCCCGTTTTAAGGGCGTCCATGGCCCAGCTCAGATGTAGCATACACCCATCGACATTGGAATGCTGTAGCGTCTCTCCGGGTCACTTCCAGCGTACGCCGCCGGACAGACACATTTGCACGTATAATGGCGGGCGCAAAATCAACTCAAAGTCATGTTATCAGTCTGAACACTATGGTGCCCACTGCAAAGGCACCCGATCAGACCCCTACTGCCCAGTCTTTATGGCAGTGGTCGCCGTAGGCATTACACTGGTAATGCAGTGAACGCAAAGAGACACCGAAAAGAATCCTCACAGACAGACACAATAGCAGCAACGCAGCAGCCGTCGGTGGTAGACTGCCGTAAACTGGTGAGTTTGTCGGACAAGCGCAATTGACAGTCGCGCTAAAGGAACGAGATATCCTACCGCCACAAGCAGATGAATCGCGAAAACAAGCCATTTTCCGATGCATACGTCTTCTCGACGCGACACACGTTCAGCGAGAACAGGATTGTAAGGAGACGGTGGCGTACAGGTAGAAAATCGACGACGACGACGACAACGCAGCTGAGTAAATCTCGCTAGCGGTGTCCGGCTGAAACTGCCGTCGTGCTACAGGAAATTGCCTTGAGCAAAATAACTCGCGTTTCAGCGGAAGATGGTGGAAGCGAGGCTTTTGCGATTGCGAAGTTGTTACACCTGAGAGGTTTGCACAACTCAAATTCTGAAACTCGATGTACAGGAAATGTATCAAAGTACAGACAAACCCATTGGTTGTTTCACCTCTACACCTCCGGGTTTTTATCTTTACTCATGATGATGTTTGTAATGCAAGGAAAGTCCTTGAACTAATATTAGTGCCATCAGATTCGAGACACACAAGGTGCAATTCGTATTGAACTGTTATTACTAGATAGGCCTTATGAATATATATATATCCATAAACCTATCTAGTTAGGTTACAAAAGGAGCTCCTTTATTCACGAAATAAACGGTGAGGAACAAATTGCTTCGAGGAGAAACCTCACAGTCGCCCTGTTGTTGTAGAATTTATTTTTCATTACTCTTAAGTGTGCCCATTAAGGGCGGTACAATAATATCGTTCGGTTTAAGGTTGCATCTCTTGCAAAGCCTATAAATACCTTTGTAAAGAATTTCCTTTGCACAAGTTTAATCACATGTCTGTATTTACATACATGTGGGTGTCATACAGGGGAACAGCATAAAAGTTTGGACAACACAATGAATTTGTACAAACGTAGATACACCGTAGGCTACTTAACAACGAATTAGCAAAACAACATATTCAGAAGTAAAGGTGCTGCTTTAACAGTTCGTTGATATGCGCTGAGAAGACCGCCGATATCAAAACTCCAAAGTCCCGCGTCACATTGACCTCACTGAGTATGTGGCATTAGCTCGGAAAGGCTTGTTTTTAAAACGGAGAGCTGCATCTCGTTGCCAATGCACCACCGGCTGACACCGTCCACAGCAGTCTACAGTATTGTGTACGCTGATGAGGAGTCAAACGCACTATGCATTTGAAGATTCTCTGCCCGTAAAATATATTTAATACTCGGTTATATATAGAGATTCAGCTCTAGAACAAAAAGGCGGTGCCGGGCGCGGGCTGCTTAATGCATTCCCCTAACTTGACTTGGAAAGACCGGTTGCGCAAACACTCTGCGAACAATTCTACAAGAGGTCTACGGATGGACTTCAAGAGCTCTTAGCTAGTAGACTCTGATCTTATGATCGACCCCGGCAAAAGCATTTTTTGATCACTTTAAATAAAATTGAAATGCCTAGTGTTGCCCCTAGCAGTTGGGTACGCGTATATCGACGAAGCACAGTACCATATTGCCGCATCGAATAACTTGTTTACAGGTTTCTAAGTGGTAATGTGTCTGACTAGAACCCTCTTTAGAACACTGGAGGCGACGGAACACTGCAATACGAGAAGATAATTCTCTATAAATTGTATTGTGCGTTTGTCAAATATTTAGTTTGTTATAGATGCTCAGACATACCTTTTGTATGTGCAGGACGGTAGCGAAGTTTTGTATATATATATATATATATATATATGAATTTGATGTACTAGCAGATGTACTAACTGAGCAAGTTAACGCCATTGAGTACCAAAACTTTTTGTAGGAAGCTTTAAGGCTGGTCCAAGGTCGGTCACGTAAACTACTTTTGGAATATATATATATATACGTTTCGTGTAAGAACGAACTAAGTTATAATTAAGACGCAGCTAATTAGTTCACTATATTTGACAGCTGACACGTATTGTGCCGTTTTCCGGCCACTACCCAGATCCGTCTAAGCCTGTTGCTAATTATTAGTAAACGAGAACGCAACAATGATGGGTGCATTTAGACGCTACAGGTAGACAGTAGTGCCATCTTAGCCTAGCACAAGCGTCCAAAAATGTGGTTGTCAGAGCCTATAAAACGCATATGCGCGATATCACGTATTCAGACATTCGACATTGATTTTCTCTCTTGCCACATTTACTTGTAATGTCACAGCAAACAGCTGCAAGTAGGGAATAACGCTACTAGCAGAGAATACCTCTGACCAGTTGGCTTACACTGTTCGGAATCATATAGAAAGCAACCTGAAAAAAAATAGTATTGTTATTATTGTCGAATGTTGATAAGAACGCAACAGTGCACCCACCTGAAACAGTTTGACCCGCTTGAGGGTGTCAAGGTGAACATGGATGGCAATCTCGGCCTTCAGCTTGTCTGGCAATACTCCTGTAATACGGTCTTCATCAGAGATTGCTTGTTTGTCCATAGGTAGTCGAACCACTTAATGACTCGACTTTCCAGCTCCTTCGATACTTTTCTGGAACGCGTAAGAGGATGTCTGAGTTATTTATGCGAATGATCACAACAGCAGTAGCACAAGAATGAAAACATTTCTGGATCCCTTACGCTCGGTGCATCGATAAGCAAAACTCTGGCAGAATACCTAAAAATACTGGCAACGCCTTTGTCACGCAGTTGTAGCATCAATATTAAACAAAAGTCACCTGACGAAATTCAAACCGTTAACACTCACAAAACCGCGCTGAATATCACAACGCATACGCTCATAAATATGTGCTTTAACAAACCCAGCGTTCCCGTGCATAGTTGCGCTAAACATCGGTTCTGCCTAGGATCGTGTATAGCCTTATGGCCTTTGTGAATATGTGTTATGCTATGCATGGGTGATTTAAAAATATACTTTATATATATATATATATATATATATATAAGAGTATGTGCTCTCTGAAGTAACCCCTCTAATAAAACACTATTAACTATCAGTTTTGCACAACATCAAGCTGAGGCTGTCTATGTTTGCCATCTGGCAATTTCGATATTAAAAAAAACTTCTTCATTTGCTCGCTACTGTAGTTTTTTTTTTATTAGGGGACAGTCTCATTGAGCTTTAGATTTCCATAGTTTAGCAGCCGGCACATGCGATTCAATGAGACAAGCGCGCCTTTAAAAGATCACCGAAGTTGTGCATGATTGCAGTTTTGCCCGAGCTTCCGATTTCGGCGTACTTCGTGTCAGGTATATCGATTCTGGGTCTTTAGTTCTACATGCTGCCATTTCTATACGAGACTGCTACACCGACAAATGCAGGATACCTCATTGAATTACGAACTATCGTGTAGGTGGTGTATCGTGGTTTCATAGTGTTTCATTCATCACATTTATAGATACGTATCTATCTATTTGCGTATCGTAATGCAACGCATGCACATGCATATAAGAGTGACAGACGTCAATACAATACGATCAAACAACGAACGACACCCAAAACATGATCATGATCATAAAGGACTGAAGAATGTTCTCATCACACCAAAAGAATGCGTAGGTTAGGCGCAACTGATCAATATGATGAAATCGTTGTGATTACGTCGTAACATGTACACCCAAATATCGTCGCTATCGTCGATGACATGACAGAGGCGTCAGCCGAACGCTTCATCAAGTGTTCCGGCGAAGACTCACCGGAACTCCATGTACTGTTTGACGGAGTCCATTTTGTGCTGAAAGTCGGCTCTTGCAGCGTTGATGTTTGTGATCATCGAGCCGACATTGCCGACGATCGTGGCGAAGATCAGCACACCGACGAGAAAGTCGATCACCACGAATACATACTCGCAGTCCCGCTCAGGCACCGGTACCTATAACCATGTATATATAGATCGTTTTTTTTTTGCCGTGAGCAATTAAAACTCAGACAATGTTACATGTTTTTATATTCGGTTGTAATTTACATGTTTTATATTTTAGGTTGTAAATAATAAATACCATTTATCTATCTCGATCTATTACTTATCTACGTTGAGCGGCTGCTCAGTCTGGACAGCGGCATCGAATGCGATCAACTTTCGCCACCGTTTTGGCATCGTTGTGGCCGGAATCTGCATAGGCTACTGTCATGACGGGCGGGTGCAAGCGGTATATCTCCGTTTTGTCAGATAAACGGAGAAACGATTATATAGCCAATATAAGTTAATCTGCAATTTCGTCACGCCATGGCAGATTCCACCTTCTTGTAGGCAGCAGGTAGGAAAACATATTTTCTTACTTGGCCTTCTCGGACGAACAAGTGCGAAATATCAATGCGTCTTTGATAAATAGGGGTCACTGTACAAATCACAATAACTGTGCAATAAACTTCAACGTTGAGTCATCCCACTTAAAGGGAAACAATTCTCCTAGTGCACCCACAGACATGTTGCTTTACAAACAGCTCACACATAGTCTCGATTTTCGACGATTCGACTTAGTTATAGAAAAGGAAGAGCTATCAGACACGCCTTAATAATTTACGAATAACATTGACGCAGTTATTTATGTTTGTGTAGGCTACTAGAGAACTTCTATATTTTGTACTTTATAGATCAAACACACGCGAAACCTCTAACGGACTTGTAGAGGCGAAGTTCCACTAGTAATTAGTACAATAAACGTTATTATTATTATTATTGATAAGCGAACTCTATTTATTATTACAATTGCTTTTTTTCACGGCTGCTACTTTCGCCTGTATGTAGTGTGTGGCGGGAAGTCTTAAATGTATGGATGTCAATAATGCTTGAAACCCGAGCAAAAATCAAACATATCACACTATTGTTTACGTGTCACGTTGTGAAAATTGCACCAGGCTACGCGAAACAAGAATTGCTCGGGTATTTCGATGTTTGATGGCATTATAATTCCTTCTTTGTTTATGGTGGTGTTCCTAATAATCCATAGTGAAATATATATATATATATATATATATATATCAGAGCAATTCTTGTTTCGCGTAGCCTTTTTTTTTACAACGTGACACGTAAACAAAATAGTATGATATGCTTGATTTATTGTTAATGCAAGACGAAGTGGAGGACATACTGCCCACGAAGGTACACTAAGGAAATTTAACGTAACGACATTCTCAGAAGGCCTGGGCATGACAATGCGGAACGTAGCCAAAACGGTTATCGAAAACCTTATGATACGAGTCAAGACGGAATGTACAAACGAGTGGGGTCTCCCGCTGAGTTCATGAGAGTCGAGCGTGCTAGAGGCAAAGACTCATTAAAAGACAGCCCCCGACTCATATAATCACGGTGCATTTTTCGGGACCCGAGATGAAACGACAACTAGTACACTACAGGCATGTCGGTCGCATACAAATCGTAGCAGTGCACGTAAACTACTCTAAAAAAACTTCTAGAGAAGTAGAGCGACCAATGACCTACTCGAGAAACTGGTGGAAGAATTACAAGCGATCGTTGTATCAACCCATGCTCAGAAGTGAGAGGAAGGAGACGTAACGAGTGGGTGGTCAACGAAAACGAAGACACCGCAATATGGTGGACCGGCTAGGCCTTACGCACAGGGAGCCACGATAGCTTTGCACAATAGCTTTGCGCAGCCGGGCGGCTGCGACCTTTCCTAGCTTAGCTAAATGTGGATCGTGTACTATATAATATGTTAGGTTGTAATGCTGCTTCTTGACAACGCCAGACCTCATGTTGCTCAAGTAGTCAAACCGCACTCGAAGAGCTCGAATGGCATGCGTTCTTTAGCACCCACCAAACTCTACGTATCTAGCACCAACCGATTATCACATGCTCCGCTTCATATCTGATCAGGTGACGGGAATTGCCGTCGACGACAAAGTGGACTTAAAAAACTGACTCAACAACTTCTTTGACAGCTTCTGGCAGAATCGAATCAACAAATTGGTTTTTGACGAATTTGTTGTTGTAATTGTTTTTTTTTTGTTTAAATAAAACTCGTTGACAAAAAGACTGTGAACTTATTGCACAGCCTAATAGTTGCAGCGGATGAGCTGAGAGCGAACGCTGGCCCATGAAACTCAAGCTAGTCAGTCAGCTACCTTCGCGCCATATACCCAAACAGCACTCGCTGGTCCAATCATGTGCAAAAGAGTAACGGAGAGGCACAATGACTGGAAGCAGTGGGAGATAAAAAAAATGCCTAAGCGACCACAGCGACTACATAACTTTTAAATTAACAGTGGTGAAACAGGAAATTATAAAAGGAAACCAAATATAACGAACGGAAGGTTGGAGGAGGTATGTACATGTCCATCGAATCCACTGAAGCTGTGCAAAAAAAGTTGATTTGGTTCTGAACCCTCGTACTAAAGAACTAGTTCCTTAATACAGGTGGAACGAAAATACTCTCGATACCCGAAAGAAGTGCATGAACTCTTACAGGCTGGCTACAACAAGGTCAGAAAAATAAGTCTAAAAAAAAGGCGAAGCTATAAAGCAGCTCACCGTTTCGTTAAATTCCGCATTAAAATGAGCAATGTGAACAAATCGAAGCTATTGTATAAAGAGATACAAAGGGATGTATGGGGGTGCACCCCTATAGAAAAGGCATGCAGAAGCTAGGTAAAAAAAACACTGCTTCCCTTCGACAAGGGTGAAACAATTTTTGTAGGAATATTTCCAACACTGGACAAGGTTTCGGCCTTCGCGGAGTAGAGACCTACCAATCCACCACGTATTCTAAAGCATACTGAACACGGTAGCAAAAGCTATAGAATCAAATTATGGTTAACAAACTGGTGGTAAAAAAGGGTTTTACAAAAAACGCTAAGGTCAAGGCAGCTGCGTCTTATGATTTTGCTAGACGTAAGAATTGCTTTAGACCCTTCCCATCAAAAAGTGGCTATACAAGTGCAAAACAAATGCTCTATACAAATCAGACGATCCACGGGAAGATATTTTACGGTGTTATTTTTGCTTTGAGGTTTGCCTCTGGGTGGATGCAACAACACCAACTGGCCCCGATCTCTGAGGAAAAAGGAGCCCTGTTACTGATAGGCAAGCATTTCGGTGAGCTAAATATCCAACGTTGAATGGGCACACAGTCCAATTAATCAGTTAGAACAAATACCTAATCGTGATCCTTCTGAGGGTCTGACAGGATATCGTCATGTGAAATATGCCGCGATTAGTTTTAATTTGATGAGGATCTTGTATGAGGGTAGTTAAAATTTAAGACAATAAAGCTGGAGGTACTAAAGACAGCACACAATATTGAACGATGTGGACCGAGACTACCTTGCTGGCTGTATCCTGGAACGTGCTGACGAACGACAGCCGCCAGGAACGCCGCAAAAAGACGCTTAAAACGACGGATGTTTACACTCTATAATATAGTTATGTTTTATTATGTACACGCTTAGAATTAAATTGCATTATTGCTTACGGGGTTAATTATAGGAAACAAAATGCCATTACGTTTGTACTTAGAAGTACCCAACCTAAACAAATGCATTTACCAGCATTACCTTCGAGAGGGTAATGCTGGTAGTAATGGTTGCAGCATTACCCTCCAGTAAAAACAATGCTTAACGTAGATACATTAATGGAGCAAACTTTCCTGTTAAGACTATTGCACTTGTCGTTTTGATTTTTAAGCAGTGTATAGTTTTCCTTGTAGTAAGGTAATCTTCACATCGTTTGTCAGCCACGTATGCACATACAAGTTACTAGATTAGTAATATTAGCCTTTATTAACTAACATATATTGACTCCTCACCACAGAGTAACCGCGCTAGCTTAAGCCCGTGGTAGGTTTAAGAAAAGAAGACCGTGGTGCCTACACCAATCACAATAAATAATATCCGATGTTTTAAACGAGCTGTAAAAGCGTGCTACGAGTGTAAGACCCACTCTGAAACTGTTTTCGTCAATCTTAAATCCAGTTTTAGTGTATGTTTTGTTTTCGGCTGACCCTAAGTCAAAATTTAACGTCCACGGGTTTGCGTTTGCATTGCTTCGTACGACGAACCGACCCCATATATATAAATGTGCAACGGTGGGGATTTAATCCGTGCACCTATTTGTCTCCTCCGATCGAGAGGCGCATGCGAATGCACCAGGCCAGTTTAAGTGTATGTATCGTCACTCCACTTGACGTGCCTTCAGTCGTCAGTAATGATCCGTGACAGAACCTCTGTTTGCCCCTTTGTAATGTATGTATATGAACGTATCTTTTTAAATTTTCAATTTGGTTTAATAACCCGTACAGCAGTGTCTGCAATGCTTAGGCAGTTAGTAGCTTCGTATTTGAATATCCACGTTTCACTAAAAAATACATTTACGTAACGTAAATGGCGAAGCTTAAGCTTTAATTTTCATGTACCTCTTTCTTATAGATCTCAGCTAATTATATATATATATATATAGTGCAGCACACTGACCTCTCCAATCGTTGTGAGTGTTAGAGTCGACCAGTAGAATGAGTAGATGTATTGATGGCGCAGCGAAGAGTATCGCGGCTCGGAGATGTTCCGGTACACCCAGTTGTCGGTCCCGAAACCGATGAAGAAGCTCACAGCAAAGTAGACGCACGCGTTCCAGTGGATAATCACCAAAATAAGGAAGATCAGCTTACCTGACGGGGTGGGGCATTTGTTCATATAAATGTATAAATATAGTGCGTAACTGCATTTAATACCTTCTATACAAAAAAAAAATTGTTCAACAGTGCAAGCAGCAGCTGATTAGTAAAAAAGATTGCAATTTTGGTTATTTACTTGTGTGCTAAATGTACAATAATTGCTTTGTTTTACTTCAGAAGCATAAGTGAAGGCATCAGCAACGCAAACATGTGCGCTTCAAATGCTTTTTTGTCAAAATTGCGTCGAACTAATCCGTCGCTTCCTTCTACGCTTCCGTCAAGGTCATCATATGGCTAACCACCTCCTTCATGAGGCGGCCCCTCACGACCGTGGAGCCCGTGGTGGGTCTGAAGCGATAGTTCTGCTTCTATGAATAAATAATTTTTATTTACTAATATCTATCACACTATCCCGTTGACAATGCTGGTCAACCATATATGAAAGTCCCGTGCGAGGTTTACGGCGTGGTGGAGAGATGGGCCATTTTTAATGTGTCGAAATCTGAGATTCTAAGTGTGTCGAAATGCGTTCGATTCCGAGGCCACCTCTAGGCGTTCCGCTCTCTTTGTAACTCCGCCGTTATTTATGCGAAAAGTACATTCGTAATTTTTAAAAATATCCAGTGTGGCTGGCTTTGTCTAATTAGCACACTTCGATGATCGATGTTTATTATTACTACTACTACTACTACTTACCGATACGAAACGCGTAAGGGTAGTTCGTTCGGGTCTCGGTTCGCTCGGAGAACTCAAGTGCGCGAGGAATGCGCAGGAGCCGATTTAGGCGTACAATGACGACGCATGGCAGCGACGACGCGTCGCACGAGATGCCCGAGTACGCATAGAAAAAGTCGGTCGGAAATAGCGAGGCGATGTCCAATCGGAACGTTGCCGACTTCACGTAACGCAGGAACAGCTTGTCCGTATCCTTGACAAGTAGTCCTTGCTCAAGGTAGCCTGTGTGAGGGCAAACGTAGTAGCAACAATAGCAATAAAAACAACAACCCATACAACAACAGCAACACTTTAGCAAGGGCAGCAACAGATCTACAACAGCTGAGAATAGAATATGAGTTTAAGCTACACCTTTATTTGCACACAAGAGAGCATTCGATCAGTCAGCCTTGCGTATTCTGTTTTCTGGCCTTATTATTATCTGGCAAAAAGTTACCTAAACTAATACTAGCACATGTGCGGATCATGAAACATCGTTTCGATGCATCCATAGCGGCATTCGCCAAATAAACGCATGACGTTGCTGATGACTACTAGTGCAGCAAAAACAACAACAACAACAACAACAACCACAATAACAAAAATAGCAACAATCTCTGATCGAAGACTCTGATCAGTTTTGGCGACGTCATTCGGAAAAGTCTAACCTCCGTAATAACGAATAACCTTCGTCCAACCGCCACTCAATTAGCCCGTATGATGATGATGACGCAACATTATCAGTCTAGGTGGTACACGCCGGCCTTGATCGCGCTTCTCCAGTGTTTGTCAGACGCCATTGCCGCTCCGAAAGCTGGCCCCGTCGTAAGAACGTCAGAAATTCAAGACGGGCCCAAATGGATGCCCACGTTGCTCAGCGGGGCGAGCACCGTACCCCACCGCAACGGCGTACCCGAACCAACATCCACGAAACGTACGCTGGAGCATGAAGCCACGAGACGTAACGAAACCGAACACGACGATGAAAACGACAACAACATCGACGACGACGACCACGACGACGACGACGACGAAAAAGGAAATGATATTGAAAGAAGGAGGTAGCAAGGCATACACGACCAATGTATTTTCCTGCATTTGCTGCTCTGTCAGTTTCAAAACGGACAAGTTCCCAAAATGCGAGTTGTAGGTCTGAAAAAAGTCTATCGCCGATAGACACGAGGAAAACCAGCATCAGTAACAACAACAGCGGCAGCAGCAGCAGAAGCGGCATCAAACGAAATATCTCCCAACGGGCTATTCGACATTCGACGAACCCAGCAGATTAGTTTGGACGGTCGCCACAGGGTGTCAGTCTGCTGCTGTACTCGCGCTCACTATCTCGTTGCGAGGTGCTCGGAGACCTTTGTAGCGCAGACGGTGTTGTATTGTAATAATGTTGGTGTCGTTGTTGTTGTTTTTGGTGTCGTTGTTGTTGTTGTTGGTGTCGTCGTTGTTGTTGTTGTCGTCGTCGTCGTTGTTGTTGCTGTTGTTGTTGTTGTTGTTGTTTGTGTCGCCGTGCTGCCGAGCTTCTATTGCTGATAGGACCTTCAAAAAATACGACATAGTGACGTTTAGACCACCTGCCCAAACGTCGCCTCCGCCAACCGGATTCAATATGCGATAAGATTGTTGCACAAAGAATTAATGAATTGATTGTCTGCACGCTGGGCACGACCGCGTGGCCTTGGTAGTCGTGTACTACGACCGTCGTGGACTACGACTAAAGCAGCGGGTTTTACCTTCTGCTGTTGTCTTGATGCTCCCGTGTTCGTGAGGTGGGGTTGATGAGTTTGTGCCGATGCACTCGCTATCGGCCTTGAAATGAGGCGAAAGCAGAGAAAGACCAAGACTCAACCTACCTAACGTAAATCGATGTTGCTGCAAACGCCACTAATGCACGGGGCACACAGGTACGGCAATATTCCATTTGACAGCAACAATTGTGCATAAGTCAACGATATCTGATTATAACGCGGCAGGCGCTGCACGTAGAGCTAAAAGAAATGGGCACCCGCCACAGTGTAACATAGCAATGACAGAAACCTGAGAAATATTGTGGCTAGACTTCTACGGGTGTTGCAGGTTTCAAATAGCGATTCGTCAGTCCTACATGTGCAGGACTGGCGATTTGCCTGAAGGTTTAGGTGCCTAGGTGCGCTAAAGGAGAGGAGTGGTGTCGGAACTCGACAAGTAGCTGGGCTGTTAAGCTTTAAAACGTTTGATAATCTTGAAAAGCGACTATTGCGCCCAAGCATTTAAATATAAAGCTAATGCACTTTTGTCTACAACTTAACAGTTCTCAGACAGGTACACCTCTATGATAGGCCAAAGTTTACTCGGCCCTTGCCAGCAATGCTTGACTTTAGCAGACTCTACTATACTGCGGCACATTGAACTTGAGTGTATTCTACTGATCTCAAATGACGCACTTAGAGTATCCGGCATTAGCTGTAATTACAAAGGCGAACCAGTAGACCGCATCCATATCATACATGAGAAGAATAAAATGACTGAAAAGGCCCATATATGTTTAACTATACGAGATGCATTTAAATACACTTGGGTGCCTGGTAGGAATCACTCCAAAGTTTTTGATAACGCCGAGTAGTTTTTTAGATTATTTAGGTAGATTAATATCATGTGCGCAAGCACTCATATTGGTCTAATCAGATAGTTCTACAGGTAGCGTAACTTCCACTCAATTCAGCGGATTTTGGTAAAGGCGGGCATGTATTGTCAACAGCGCGTGGTTCGTCTGCTATTTGTTGTACTCTGTATTTTGGCGATACGGTTAAATGATATGCATATGTATACATACACACATTTGGACTTAGAAAATAATAGATATGTAAAAGCTATCAAGTTATGACGCAAACTTGGTTATTTAGACTAGCTAGAGACGAGACTAGGCTACAGGAGGCAGCATGGTATCTACCGCAAGGTAGTTTACAACGTTGGCACACACATGAGTCCGAGGGATCATGGAACCCGGGGGTTGCGCACAGCACGTGTTGAAAACCATGCACGGCAAACCTAGTCACCACATGGCAGTTAGATCGGCTCGGCCCTATCCATGCCTAGTTCTGCATTGCTCCGGTGCTAAGCTAATCCGCATCAATTTCCCGCTCCTCCGTTTTGAGGACGTTGGCGTAATGGGAAGATGCCGGCACGTCGAAACGTCGTCTTAGCTCCTCAACAAATAGGAGGGTGTCCTGAGAAGATAGACAAGTCGTTTGCGGGCTAAGAGACGGGGGCCCAGGACTCGCTCAAGGTACGCTGCCTTCACGATATTTATATATACCGTAGGCGGCCATTGGAGCAATCTTCAGATCAAACAGTCTCAGTGGCGTTGGGATGGACAACAGCTGCGGCTTTCTGATTGTGGTCATTGCTACCAACGCCTTTCTGCGTCTTTAGTTGATATGTTGCAGGAAACATTGGCCATTTGACGTTAGAAGCCGTCCTAAGTAGGAAAACTTACTAACGTAAGGTAGGTTGGTACCGGCCAAACGAAATCCATTGGCCACTGTCTTCGTCAGAATTACGGTTAGTCTAAGCTCAGAGGTGGCCGCGTGAAGTCTGGCTAGGGCCTTACGTTAAATGATGCTTTTCTACTACCCCGGAATGTTGAGTGCTACTACCTCGGCGGTAAAGATTTGTACTGTGTACAGGCCTGAAGGCATGTTTTTCGTGGCGGAAATGTTTTATGTGATAGATCGACTACCGACTATTGAGCATGTTCTTCCACGGTGGATACGGATCAAATATTTACTTTCGTCAGTTGGAAATCATATTTGACAGTCCACGAGATCATATATCTAGAGTGAACGCATCGCATGCATCAGTTCATTTGCACTCAACTAGCCGTTAAATGGCTACTGGAAAATCCCGGTGTGTGAGTTTCATATAGGCCCACCAAAACTGACCACCTGAAAACTGTCTGAATACGTGCATTCTCATTTTTCAAAAGGCTAAAGGACACCCCTTTCCAAGAAAGCAGGGTACCGTGTGGTAAAGTGATTTGATTTGACAACGACGCGACTTGTACAAGGTCATGGTCGACGCGTGGCACCTTTGCGAAAGCAGGCCTTCACGTTAACAAGACTAGGCTTAGTGCGTTTGGCGGTGATGTCAGGACGATGTCCGCTTCAGGTACTTTTTCGCAAAGTTTAGAGAGTAGCAAGAGCCACTTTGACTACTCGTGGTCTTTGACTACATCCATAAATGAGAAATTCCGCAAATTTAAACTTTTTTCTTGAGAACATGTTGGACGAAAGTTATAGAATAGGCGGTGCATATATATATATATATATATATGTATACCCGTACGTGACAACGTATACATGAAAAATATTTCTGATTATTCCTCAAGGATCCGACCAAACTCGTTTTGACTGACCTAACATACGTACGCCGTGACTGCCAGCCCGGCCGCGCACTGCTATTCGAATATTCTTTGACGACATCATATCATGTTGATGGGGACAGCTAGGTAGATATATTGGGCGGCGACCAGCCCGAACCGAGGGGTTGTATTCTGTACTGTATGTTGTAGTGTAGCCGTGTTATATTCTGGCCTAGCCTAGTTTGTATTCATATGTCGATAGCTCGAACGTAATGTGTATTATTTTTGTTATTATTATTCACCACTTATTGTAATGTTTAGTTATAACAACAGTAGGAGGAACGTGTGAGCCAAGTCAATCATGCTCTGCTCGCTTCGTGTCAATTCATTCCCCCTACAAACGGACAAAGACATCGTTTGTCGCAAAAACATGGCCTCGCGTCGATCACCCGTAACAACATCTATATCGTTTTTCAATATCGTTGGTCCCCCGTCGTTTCTTCCATCCTTCTGGCCAGATCTCAACTGAATATTGCTGTCCCACTGCTGGTGGGTCCTTGTGTTTCCATAGCTACCGGCACAAAATAAAGACTGTTTTAAAGATCTGCGTATTTGCGTCTCTTTTCCAGTTTGGCGTGCTCTGCTACGCATCCTGTGCTAACAGAGCTATAACTGATATACGAAGGAGCTGCAGTGCAAGACACTGTAGAATCACAGGCTATGCACCGTAGCGGTATGGTCACGCCATCTGGTCTCTTGTCGATGTCCAATCCGATGCCCCGAGGTTCCAGTTTTGCTGGCAACATTGCCCTCCATAGGGCTCTTTTAATGAATTTCTTCAGTTCCTTGTGCCGCGAAATTCTTCCAGAGCTTCTTGGACAGTTCAATGGGTGTAGACCGTAAGCATCGATGTCATTTACGCATGCTGCGCAAGAAAAGGAGCATATTGTAGCTCCTATTTTGATAGCGGCAGTCATGCGAAAAGTGGTTAGGCCCAGCATGCTGTCTAGATGTGCAGATGGCAGGGCTTCAAGCTAGCTTCCACTAATAAAGTATCCCGAGCGGCTCTATAAATCACCACGGCGAGTGCTCAAAGGGTCATGGATATCTCTTGCTGGATTTCTGCTAGTATATCCATCTAGTTTGCGCTAATCTAGGTGCCCTTCCAAAGGACCGGGGTCTATTTTCATCCTGATTTTGCACTCAGCATTCAACTTATGTTTGTGAATTAGCTTGTGCATGTCGTGGCTTACTAATGATCCTGACAGAGAGCCAAACTGGTCCAAAAAGCAACGTAACAAACTGAAGCCAGATCTACCGCAGGCCCCTATCTGCGAGTGATTGAACACGGTGTTCAAGAAAAGCGTTTCAGGCGTTTCTGATGGAACAGTACCGCGACCTATTGTGCTAAACGCTATACATCAACATACTGTAAAAGCAGAATTGAACAGAGAAGAGAATACTAATAGGAGCAGCACTTTCCTGCTGGGGGGGGGGAATAAGAACATAACTGGTTTTTAGTGGGTTGGAGCCCCACACTACCGGCCCACACTTGCAGTTGAGGACAATCCTACAGTGGTGACCGCGAGTGCGTTCCGAATTTTCTAGTTGGTCCTCTAAAAAAAAAAAGGGGAAGAGAATAAACCTGGAAAACGGCTTACCTGTTCGAGCGCGTAGCAGCATGTCGAGTATGTAGATGAAGTCGCATGTGTAGTCGAGAGTGAACCAGAGGCCGGGCGCGGCGTTCTGTAGCTCCCAAAAAACGGAGCGTCCGACGATAAACAGCGTGTTGTAGAGAACGGCCAGCGAGACGATGAACAAGTACAGGTAGTAACGCGAATCGGATGGATCAACAACCCAGTCCCGGCTGCCCAGTAGACTGCCACACGTGCTGAAACACGAAGGAAGAGAGAGAGGCCTGATGTCATGTACGGGCTCGAGGAAAGGCAGCGCGCGCATTTCTGGCAAAATAGACCAATCATGCAGTGAGACGCACCTCAAAACGCAACGTCATCCTAGTTACTTTTCTGCATGAAGTAAGAGGTAAGGTGTGCTTTGATAAGGTAATGACAAAAATGGTGGCCAACGTGCCGCAACCGTCACTGCGTTCGGAATGAATGAAAGATTTGTGAGATTTGTGGGATGTAACTTTTTAATCACTCCTGACCTGTAACGCGTAGGATGTAAATTGTTAATGACTCAACTTGTTGTCGGTGGTTCAGCAGTATGAACCTACTTGCACCTTTTGCTGATCATCAACTGCTAATAATAATCATATCCAAGACAATTGCCCACTCCAAAGTGCTAACATAGTAAAATTATATAAATAAAAAAATCATATCCAATCTTTTAGGAATTAGTGAGTTATCATTGTTAATATGTAAAAGTATGTCATTGTATTAGAATTTATATTATAGTTTTATATTTATTTCTTAAACAAAATAAAAATATAATTAATCTATCCAAGACAATTGTTTATTATTGATAATATCTGTGAAGTCAGTTCTTGGCAGCAGACCATTATGCGTCGTATATATATATATATATATATATATCACGTTAGTCCGAATGATGCGGCTTCGCAGGTGTTAGTACAAGACACGTCGAACGTTGGGGAAACCCGTGAGTGACCCCGGCCAAATGATTCGAGTGGCACTCGCCACTTCTCCTGATGGCCCATAGTACTGTTCTATGGAGATCTGGGCCATCAGAGAGTGAAGCTTAAGGAGGGAGGTGCGTTTAGTGGGTATGGTTCTCAGCGGGCTAACACCCATCCGCTGGGGTCGAGTCCCACACTGCTGGAATGGAAAGTGGGATCTTCTCATTTTCTACTCGTAGCAATTGTACGTAAAAGCATTTAACCCTCCTCCATAAAAAAAATAACCAAAACCCATAACTTAATAACCTTATATCAACAATCAACAGACATAAGTCATATATTGAAGATGGACGAAAGTATTTTTGCTAGCATTTGACATTTCAAATCTCAAATTTCTACCGCTGCAACTGTGAGCCCATCAAAAGACCCGTTGTTTGTTGTATAATATCACATGAATTGGGTCAGAACAAATTTTGTGCGCAATTTAAATAAAAAAAAGCAGGTTGCTTCTAACTGTTGTAGAATGTATTTTACAGTAAACGTATATTTATTGACGTCCAATCGTATCTTTCAAAATAAATTGTTACATTGGTATTAAATGGCAATGAAGCGAGCTACACTAATGTACACCAAAATTTCAAACTGTCCCGGTTCATTGAAAGCAAAAAAACATCCAAAAAGCATGAGTGTTTGGTAGCTTAGCGAGGGAATTGTTAAAATGGGTTTCTAGAACCAGACGAGGCCATTTAGAGGATGCCGACTGGAAAGAGAAGAAACGATGACACTTTTGCGTTGTTATCTCTTCAGCGTGTCTTCTCGTCATTTGCGCTGGAGAACTATCAAGGCTTATTACAAATACCGGTTAGGTGACTGTCACCGACTCCGGATTGACTGGTTAATGCCTCAGACGCAGTCGATCTTTTAGGTTTTACCTATCGGGATTTTTACCTAGGGATGGGAGGGTTACCTATCGGGATGCGCGCTGCCTTGATTTAATAGGCATAATGACAGAAAAAACATCTTCACAGGAAGAGGCTTTTCTAATTACATAACAACGCTCGGCCACACATAACGAAAGTGACTCTGCAGAGGGATATTTTGGTGCACCATCTGTGCTTACCTACTTCGCGCCGTTCGACAACCATCCAAAATCTACGTACTTTTAAACTGTGCATTACAAAACATTTTGTAAAAAGTGCTTTTTTTTCACTTTAAGCGCCAAGATAGAGAAGTCATTATTAATTCTAAAATAATGTTGATATTTTGCTAATTATATATATATATTTATATATATATATATATATATATATATATATATATATATATAGATATATATATACAATATACAACTCCGCGAACCTTACGAAATATTGCGTTTAGATATGTAAAAAGCCTCTAACCTCAACGCAGACCAGTTAGTCAGGTTAACTACGCGTAGGCGCGTAGTTGGTTATTCTTAGGTGGTAGACTGTGGGGGGGGGTAAACATGTCTTGCCGGGTACAAAGGGAATGCAGAAAGAACTGTCGCAAGGTACTCTAGTGAGTGTAAGTACTACCCACACTAATGTCCGTTCACGACTGACAAAATGCCTACTTTCTAAGATTGCTGTTACTATGTAGTGTTCTATCACAAGCGCCTAATTCATTAGCAGCCGAACGTGACTAAACTAGCCTTGCAAAGAACATTCGGCTTGCCCCGCTTATCGTGTTTACCGTTCCAGCTGTGCGAGGCCTCATATTAGGCTTCATCTGTGCTTCATAATAATCCGTTGTCGAATGCTTAGCGGCAGCTCGTGGTGGCATAGAAACACTTAACGAATCGGTACCACTCCACGAGACAATCGTATTTCCCAGTTAGTTTGTGTATAATGACAACTATATTGTAAAAATGTACCATGTTGAAATGCAAAAACTGCTGCAAAAACAAACTGTCGACAAGTAATTGCACAATAAACAATATGCATGTATTTCCCGTTAAAGTCTTGTGCTTTATTAAGTTGTACATATGCAATCGCCAGCATTGCAGCATTTCGGTTTGGTACAAATGTAGTGGTGATCGCCATGCCACGGTGTTCTGCGAATGGCTGCGCAAATTGCTTGCATAGCCTTGCGCGAATTGCTTGCATAGTTTGAGTCCTCTCGCCGCACAGCTCCGCGGCAAGCCTTGTTGATGCCATTTTAAGCAGCATTCTCAAGATTCGCTTGAGATTGTGCATTTCCGTGCTGCTATTGACCTTGTCGAAGTTTTAAATCGCCTAACGTCAGGTGTTGTGCAATTTCACTGAGGCAATACGTTAAGAGTAGGAGCACCTCTGTTTTGAAGATAGATGTTTAGAAGAGATTTGATCCCTGTTTGTAGGCTCGCATCGCGCAGGTCTCCTAGCTGTGCTATTATTACCAACGTCTCTTCTACACGTACTTGTTCAACGTGTTTGCTGTTGTTCGCGTGTCTTTCTTTGCTTAGACGGAAAGATCAATGAATGGTTCCTTAGATGCAGTTTGACTTCGCTGCTGGTAGGTTGAAAGCATTGTTCTTGTAGATGTGCATCCGAAAGCTGTTTGAGGTATGCGCATTGTCTGTGGCGTTCATAATAGTACCACGTCAACAACTCTGTATCACGTGCATCCAGCTCACGCCTGTGCGGATTTTTGAATCAGTCTCAATGCCTAGAACTTGATAGTTCTAGACATCGAGAGAGACTGAGAGAGGCAACTACACCTCTCAAAACTTTCTGTATTACACGTCTAAGAGATGACACTGCTGTCGCTGTTATATATATATATATATATATATATATATATATATATATATATATTTCCATCCATGTATGCACATGTCGATTGATTATCTTGAGAGAACGTGGAGCTGGTTGCATTAGCTCGTCGGTTTTGCTAATAATCCTGATGACAAGTGCTTGCATGTTCCATATTGTGCCAAACATAGCCGACAGTCATTGAGCATCGAGACAACAACAACAGTTCTTGTTGTTTTATTTTTTCTTGTCATTGCTGCCAGTGTTGTTGTTGTTGTTGCTGATGATGATGATTTGGTGCTGTTGCTGTTGTTGTCATTGCTGTTGTTGCTGCTGCTGCTGCCCTGGCTGGTGTTGAATGATCGTAGCTATTGCCCGGGCCCACACTTCGGTTCGTCGGACGTAACCAGAGCCTGCTCTGCTCTCCCCCGCACTATCCGAGACCGCGTCGGGACAACAAATCACCATCTCATGATGACAAATGAATCCCCGCCGGACGAAACGGACCACGGAATGACGACAGCTTATCAACGCGCTTCTTCGGCTCTCGGCCCGGCCGCCTCAGTCGGATGGTTCGAGTCGCGGCCGGCCAGCTCGATGTCTCGATGCTGCTGCTGCCGCGGCCAGCATCGAGTTCGGTTTGACGTCAGCTCGCTGCTGGACCAGCTAATTGGACAACAGTGGACTTCGGAGCCCACCCACCACCGTACTCGAAGTGCCAGCTCGCTCGCGAAATAGAGTTTAACCGATCCCACTAGCCGGATCCATCTAGCTGTGGTTGGTGCGTACTCGCCTTCGGGCTTCTTCGGGCTAGGACGCCGGCGGCGGCGGCGTGCCTCAGGCAGATAATCAGACCGACACAGAAACCGCAAACGTATAATCTACGTTTCATTGAGCTTTGATATAGGGCCTGTCGGATACGCTATATTAGGCATATGTTCATCACCATCATCATCATCGTCGTCGACACATTTATTTCACTCATACTGAGTATGCGTGTAACATTGATACGTATACTATGGTCGGCTGCTCTCGGCATGTCGTTCGAGAGAGGCAATGCAAGCGATCTCTTCGAAATGGTCACCACACACATATATATATATATATATATATATATATATATATGCTCAAACTACAACAACACCACTGTAAATTAGTTATAGGCCAGACTGGAAGTTAACGTTAAACAAAAGGAGGCTCTCTGTGCCAACTGCAATCGGGTGAATCCAAACTGTCCTTTAAAAACATTCTAAGGAAAAAAATGTCAGTAACTCAATTATTATCACAAGTGTCTTGTTTCTTTCTCGGTGTATTTTCTGGTTTTGAATTATGGACCGTAGTGGAAATATTGATTGCATGTCGATATCTTTTAAAATATGAATTATTTTGCAACTATTGTGACGTATTCAAGGAGGAAAGAGAACTCTAGAACTGGAAACAGCCGCTAATTAAATCAAAGGCAGATATCGTATTACATTGTAAGCATTTATATACATATTGTATATATATATATATACACATATATATATTGCATTGATGGGGGTGCAACAAGGCCAACCATGGGCGCGTTCATTACAAAAACAGTGGAGCAAGATTTACTGGTTCGTTCAAAACTACGTGGGCGATTTCGTCAGAGGTTCGGCAAATTTCATCTTTTTTCAAGCAGCGCTTTTCAAGCCTTAAATTTATGCGTAGTTCAAAGAGATCGCAAAACACCGTTTGGCATAATTTGCTATTTTAGGCACGATTGCGGGGGGGGGGGGCATTGGACAAAGCACAGCTTCATAAGACAATCGGTTTGCCACATGTTTCCGCTAAGGGGAAGTCTACGTCATTGCCACCATGTCCGGTGCAACCGTTACGGCATGTTCAGACGGTCGGTTGAGTTTTGGTCCTGGTCGAAGCTCTCTCAGGGAATGCACAGAAGTCCGGTACTGCCGGTGTTGGACTGAGCCCGGATAATCAGGGTCCCCCCGCTATGAAATGCAGCGATGCCGGCACTCGGATGTCAGACGAAACCTCTCCGCGATGAGGAGTTTCCGACGAGCTATAGGGTGTACTGTGTAGAACTCCTTTGTCTCGTTTTTCTCGTTATGAGACGCACGCTATCAGCGGAGACGCTTCCGCTCTGCCGACGACCCGGTCAAACAAACACGGCCGCAGTACAAAGGTTGATGAGTTTAGGGATTCGGTTCTCTCTTGCTCGCTCTCTAGTTCGCTTTCTCTCTTTTGCTCTGTCTTTGAGTCTCTTTGCTGGTCTTATATTCTCCCGCGCCAATCCCTGTCCGGTCTGGTGAATACGGGGCATCGATTCTGTGCGTGAATCTCGTGGACGAGGAGGTCGTACACCACGTTGACACCCATCACTCCTAGGCGCCTGATCAAGTATTTAGCGCGTTTCTTATATATATATATATATATATATATATATATATACACATAAATATATATATATATAGATATATATATATACTTTTTTTTTTGTAGCACTTCTTAGACTAGGCGAATAGAGATATCAATATAAGGTAGGACTATCCCTATTGATATTTCCTTTCGCCAAGTACCTAAAACGTCGCGTCGTGCCACAGCTTGTCTATAAGACTTCTAGTGATTATACCTCAGCGTGTCGCTCACTAGCCACCCGGGAAAGCGTTCCTCAAAATGCATTAAATTACTTCTCCGAAGCTCTACATTTAGGTTATCTTAAATTGCTCTCAGGTTATTTTGCTTGTCAATACTGAATCATACCTTTTGTGCTGGCGTTTACACAGACCAACTGGGATAATGAATTTATTGGTATAATCCAACTTGAGGATTCTTGTGTAATTTATTAGGGTAGCCACTGTTGTAGAAAACATACAACCTTGTTGTTCTAACAACAATAACGCTTATTCGGCTGCAGTATTTAAAAGCATAGACACGACAAGAAAGCACCTCGCCGCAGCTGCTCCTTCCGGATTCGTGATTTTTACCAAAGCCCAAACGGAAGCGAGCCAACGCATACAGGAGTCGCCAAGCTCGGCCGCGGCGCGCGCAATCTTGAAGACGATTGTAGAGGCCCAAAAACCTCTTTTGGCCATCCCTCCACTTGCAGAGAAATTCAAAGCTGTTACATCTTAATGTCAGATAACGATAACTCATACAGAACTGAGGCCGCACATGCTTCTTTAGTTGTGAGTGACTCCAATAGGGCTACATGTCCTGTGTTTAGAGGTGCCTTCACGAGAAGGGGTCTTGCTAGGCATATATCGGCCAGAACGATGTCGCCAAGGGGCTGTCCATACCCTACTAGGTTCTGACAGAAAAAACTAATGTTAACGCTCTATTCATAGATACCCACGCAAACATGCGCCATGCCAAACTGTTGCGCATGTTACCCAAATCTATGCAGTCTACTGTTGCGAGCAACTACCTCTACGCCTTGCACTTTTTGTTATCCCTCGCTTTGGTCGTGCTGCAACTTCCTTGGGCCAGAAGTGACGGTCAATCCTTGTATGTCCTGGTCAGGAAGAACCTAAGCAAATTTTCAATGGGATTGAAGTTCAAATATCTGACGCATGAGGAACCAAGTGAATCCAAAGTGATGGCCCACCTCGACGACGGCCTTCCCAGACGAGTAGGGGCTAAGCTGTTAAAAGAATATGCTAGCGCCAGTGAACGAAAATACGGAAGCTGTCCGCTCCAATTCTGCAATCGCGCAAAGTGCCAACGGTGATGATCAAACTGGACCCCCGGAACGCTTTTCGTAGCCTCCGGAGGGACTATTTGCTTCGAGCCGTCAAGTCGTGCACTGTCGTTTTACTGTTTTACCAGACGAACCTGGCCTATAGTTCAGAACCATCACATCTGCTTATGTCCCATAACGCTATGCTATCGCAGACATGTCTTCAGTAGAGTGATTTCTGGGTCCTCCATCTTTCTCTTTGAGTCTCAAGGAATTGGTGGATTCATTACAGTATTCCTTATGTCTGGCACTTGGATGACGGTGCCTGGGCGGAGACCTCCCGACCGTACTTGACGATATCCGGTAAGTCATTAACTTTGGTGTGATTAGCGGCCCTGAACCCGGTCAAATCTAAAGTATATGTCACAGCCCACAACAAAGTTGAGCCATTATACTTAACTTTTTTTATTTTTGGCTTACTTCCGGCCTGTCGTATAGTGGACAAGGTTAACCTAGAGCTGCTAGATGTACCCTTATTGCCTGACGGCACTGCAAAAGCATTAGCCAGTCGAGAAGACAACCTTGACCTCCGCACAGGCAGACTATCCCAAAATGGAAGCTCACTGCGGCCTATTCCTTTTTAGACCTTGCTCTTCAGCCACGAGGTTAACATGCCTGCTCAGAGGTTGCAACATGTTTTTTTATTGCCAGAGGTCTTACGGCCATTTAGTCAACTTAGCTTAGACACTTTATAGAACATACTAAATTTGAGGCTGACCGCTGTGACACGGGATCAGGTAATGCTTTCGGCCTCTTTAGGCGGCCCAGGTGTGCGGGACGCGGTCATGGCGGCAGAACCCGCAGTCGTGTCATCATTGACCCAAGCTGCGGGCGGGGCTAAGGCATTATTATATAGTGATGGGTGGGACGCTATTAAAGTTGAACTTTAAAAGCTGACCGACGGATTTCGTCGTTATTCGATTCTCCACCCGATCAAAGCACTAACTTGGTTACACGCCATACCCTGTCCGCAATTTGGGACTCGTGTTATTATGATTATCTTGTGGACGCGTTGGCCCATTATGTTTTATCTTGCGCTCTGAGTGCAGGCCGTCGACCACGTCACTCCGCCTTAATCGACATCTTTAGTCGCGCACTGAGATCTGCCGGCATTCCATGTGTACTGAAACCCCCGAGTCTATCCAGGAATGATGGTAAAAGACCAGACGGTCTGACTCTGACTTTGAGCGTGGCCGCATGCTTGTTTGTTACGCAACCATAACCGACACTTTAGCTCCACCGATGGTCGGTTCAGATGCGGACCGAGCAGGTCATGCCGCCTAAAGTCAGCATAGGCTAACAAATGCAATAAAATACTCTAGCGTTGATCATCCGTACGAATCTCTAACTCTGGAAATGCGATGTCTATGATGTATATTTGTAAACCAATCATTAGTTAATAAAACTACTACTACTTATCCGTACGAATTTTGTCCGTTGGCGTTCGAGACTATTGGAACTGCAGTACAATACACTCAAGCTGATTCAGCGCGTGGATAGAAGAGCTAACCTTTCGACGGGAGACCCGAGAGCATTCGAATTCTTGCGTCAGAGACTGTCACTCGACATTCGACAACGAAGAACTGCAGCGTACGTTCGGGGCGCATTGTTAAACACTCATGGAACTGGGCTAATCCTGGGTTAGAGAACCCGTGACCACACGTTTGCGCGGAGATAATTATCCACTACAAAGTGCTAACATAGCACAGTTACATAAACCGTTGCATTATACACGCGATAGATTAAATACATTAAAAAACCAAGTATATATATATATATATATATATATATATATATATATATATATATATATATATATATATTATATATATATATATATATATATATATATATATATATATATATATATAATATATATATACTGCCCGCAGATGTCCCTAGCAGCTGAGAAAGTCCCCTAACGAAATGCCAATCAGACGTCTAGCTGTCACAACCGTGGGGCGGTCGGGTCGTGGGCTCTTGTAGACAGTGCGGTTCGCAGTAGAAGGCCGGAAAGGATCGACCAGTTAGACGTGCAGGACAACGGAACGGGGGGCCAGTAGTGGCGACACGCTATTGCCGCAGTGATGTGAAGAGAGCTGGGGTTGACGTGTCCCGTAGTCTAGAATACATACCTACCTACCTACCTGCCTACGGGTTGGCGAGGTGTAGGCGCTGCTTGGGCAGACGACGCTAGTGGCAAAGCTGGGAAAAGCGTGGCGTCGTCAAGATGCTTATACTACTACTACTACTACTGCTACTACTTACTATATACCTACTATAATACTTAACCCGCTCAACGTAACCTTGGCAGCGTAACCTGCAGCTCACCGTGATATGATAGTCTATCGGGTCAATTTATCCGGTCGGCTTGTATCAACCACCGTTCGAGCTGGGTCGCGGTCGACGGCCTTGGCTTATTAACGTACGTGCACTTGTGTACACAAAGCCAGTGTATACAGCAATCATTATGTAAGCAATGAGTGTTCTTTATGTCATCATCATCATCATCGTCGTCATCGTCATCATACATCCTTTATCGTTCTAGAGGCATTTTGACTAGCAGCCTAGAAGAAAGGCGGCCGTGCTGATTACGAGCTAACGCACAACAGGAAATCGGGATACACGAAAAGCGACGTATCGAATTAATTTTTGTTGAAGTTATGATCCTAAGCGGCAAGTTGTGACCATAAGCATAGAGCGCCAGTGCTCTCCGGTTGTGATTCGATCTCCAATTCTTACGCTAGCTCAAATTGTATGATTCTGGATAGTGTATTTTTTTATTTCCTTCTTATTAGCTAGGTCGAGTTCTGCAAAAACAAAACAGGTGACATTTCATAGGAACGGCTACGTTCCTTCGCTGTCTTTTCGCTGTTCCAAGGCGGGTAAATGCGACATTATTGCTAAGGCATGGATCAACGCATTTTTGTCACAAAAAAAACAGACGGCGGCAAATTGGACTAGCGCCGCAGTTTGCCGGGACGGGGTTATTTGGGTGTCTGGCAAAACATTGTTTTCGTTGGCTGATTTCCTACATACCCAGTAGCAGCAGAAACTGGAGGAGCCGTACCATCATCGGTGGTGTGAGGCAGTGCTTGTTGGTTTGCACCTCTGCGGACCTTGCGCGAGATCCAGTCCATTCGACCAAATAGGGTCCCACACACTACCGCTAAACAGTTCATGAGGCCAGGTGTTGCCTCTCTCTCTCTCCCTTTCACTCTATCTCTCTTTATCGCGTTGTATCCTTAGACTCGTCTCACTTCAGTGTAAGGCTTATCGTCTTGCAAATCACAACAAAGCCTTACAGATTTTGCGCCAGTAATCTAGCGGCTTCTGAATTCAAGTTTCACCTCACATTGCTTAGGAAGTATCAAATACACGTGTGTGTGTGTGTGTTGTTAGCGCTTGACGTTGATGCTCGCAGGAAGACACTCGATTTCATTAAAAGGTTGCAGGACGCATAGAAAAAGATCATCGTTATTGTTCGACGCTCATTAGGCTAGCCAAACTAGAAGTTCACTTGCGGTGTCTCTGGAGACTAAGATGTTTCCTCTGGTGCTGTTGGCAGGCATAACGCACCGTATCCAAAATAAAGCCGACGCCTCCATACGTAAAAAAAATAGGTACGCATGACAAGTGCGCGTTTAAATGCAGCCTCGACGAATCCTCCCAAAACGAAATCCTGGTTAGGTACCCTGGCTTAGTATAGGTCTGCTTTAATCGCTCTATCCTTTTCTTGCGGAACGGAATCGCACACACATTTGCTTGCTTGCTAACAACCACTGCCCAGGCATTCGAGTTTTTATCTCGATTGCTTCGGACCTTAGGCAGAACATCTCACTCGTAGCGTAGATATTGTCTCACGCGTTGTCCACTCTCCCACTGAGCACTGTGCGGTAATTTTTGATCTATTACATTCGACGCATCCTTGTTTCACCATAGGCATCATTACAATTCGCACAGCGATTTTAACGCGTGAGGAGCTTGTCACGGCGTGCAAAGACGCGACCTTCGGCAACAACTTACTGTGTTACTCAAACGCTGTTGCGACCCACTGTATTCATCGGCCAATGGCCGTACCAGTGCTATTGTTGTTGTCAATATATCTTTCATCATTTGACAAAAACGATCCATATGGACCACCACACAATAAATCTTGTTGCATAGAGCAACGTTCACTCGACGAACAGCGACCAGCTTGTCTCCACAAAGGTATCTTATCATATCTGGTCACCTGTGCATAGATTGATGAGTATGTTTAGAGGAACATCTTCATAAACATGTGTACACAAAACACACATATATCTTTGAATCTTTAAAGATTGTTAACCAGTTAATCGACACTAAGTATATTGCACGGCACTGTTGTTATCAACACAGGACAAGTGGCATCTGTACGCCGGCGCAAAGGCACGGACGATCTGTATCCAGGGCCGGTGTCCAAATGCCTACTTCGAAAAGTTCTCTTTTACCTGTACCGTTCGTCACTGTCTCTGTAGGCTGCTCTCCTCTATCCGGCTAGTGAGTTCGAGGGACCCTTCTCCTGACCTACTATAACGAGTCGCCCACTCGCTCACGGGTCAGACATCCAGGCAAGATCAAGGCTGGTGCCGCGGATCTAGGACCTACTACTCGCGGTGGGTCCTATCAGCGCCTCAATAGATGACGACCTCACACTTGAACCCCAATCTCACCCTCATATCTTATATGGCGCCGACGACGTTCAGTGTAGTGCCGACATAACCCCCAGCCAAGCACATGCCTTATTTTAATGCCGCTTAATCAAGCCTATATATATATATATATATATATATATATATATATATATATATATATATATATATATATATATATATATATATATATATATAGACTGCACTAGTGGGTTGTGCAAACACTTGAGTGATAACTAGTGAATATATATATGTGTATAAGCATGAGGTTATACAAGGCGTTCGAATCAACGTTGAGCTTTTTTAATTAACTGCATTTTATCGATTATTTAATTTTTTTATCATTTACCCCAAAACCAATCAAATTCCCCTTAACAGCGCTTGAACAAAGCTCAGGCAGTTATCTTAATTATATGGTAGTTCGCGTTGTTGCGGCTTTACTTTGGCTCCATATAGAAGGACATGATGGGTGGTTGAGCTGTAGGTCTGGAAGTTTACCCCCAGAGGTTTACACACACTCTTGTTTGACTGAGGTCGAGTTTGCCGAAAGTACATTGGGCCCTTATCACCCTCTTCTAGGCTATTGCCGAACAATTCGCTTTTAAAATTCTAGTTTCAAGCGATTACCGGCGCAAGCGTTTTGTGTTATGTTTGTGTACATGCAACTTGATGTGCGTACGTATATTTACGTAGCTGCGAGTATTAGACGTGGACTGTGTTCATTGTTTACGTTATAAAAGAGTCTTCATCCTATCCAGCCGGTTGGTTAGTGTTAGTGAGTGGCCAGCGTAGCGTGCGTCCAGCTAACGTTAGGACGACGGGACTAATAAGACAGATGTTGATGAAGGTGGCGACGATGACGAGGAGTGCCGTCGATCCGGCATCCACAGTCGTCCATTTTGTTGCTGTTGTTGTTGGTTGCGGTGGTCATGTTAGACTTTCGACGCCCTTCGACAAAAGACGGTGGTGGACATGGTCCCCTTTTACATCTGCTAGCGATCACCGTGGTCTGCCTCATGGCGATGGTGGGGTCAGTGGGGTTGGTGGTGGAAGTGTTGATCGTGCGACAAATGAACGTTGCCCTCATCTATACGCCCTTTTTGTCCCTCCCCCCCCGCCCTCGCCTTTCCCGCGCCCCTCCTGAATCTACATGAGGTCCGCGAGTGCAGCTACTGCTGCTAGTGGGGGCCTAAGTCGGTTTTGCCACCGTCGGAGATGGCGCGTGCTCGTGGGGTAAGAGGTAAGTCACGCTAGGTGCTACTACATTACCAGTGATGCTACGACTTCTACTACTACTACTACAGGTATTACTAATGCCACCGCTACGAAACGCCTCATTGCCGTCAACACTGTTACACCGGAGGCCGGCCGGCCGGCCGTTTGTCTTGCTGAAGCTGTCGGGCCACTGCTGCTGATTCCACTCTAAGCGGACGGACGGACGGGCGGGAGAGCGAGTCGTTAAGTGAGGTAGTTGGGAAGTAGGCGAGTACTTGCAATCTACCTAGATGTGGCCGCAACATCGCCAACAGCCACAGAGTCGACAAAGTAGCAGCGAAAGCTACGAGCACACGCATTGGCGTTCCTCCTGCTCAACTGCCCAATTCCTCTCTCTCTCTCTCTCTCTCGTCTTCCCTCTGTATGTGTTTCTCCTTCTTTGTCGCTTGCTCTCGGCTTGTTTTGAACCTGCCCTCTCTTTGCTTGAATAAAAGAAAAACATATATGTATGTATACATAAATATAGAGACGGTCGTATATATATATATATATACATGTAAACCAGATGGAGATCCCTCGGCAGACCGCCCTATAAGTATGCTCTCCTGCCTGGACATTATCAACGGACTAGTACATAGTAACAGAACTAGAATACACAAAGGCGCTGTCAGAAAATTAGCACGGTTCCGGAGCCCAACACTCCATATGGGTGAAGATATCAGCAAAACTCTAAACATAGCTTAAACATAAAGAAATGCGCCGAGAACAAACCGATCGTGTTGTCTGGCCATCCTCATATATCTTATTACGCTCATCCTTATTTATGTTATGTTTGTGGGACGCCATAAACAAAACACTTGCAACCAAGGGCGTGTTCCCCTACTTACGACGTATCCGAGCGCCAACTTTAAAATACAGAGCACCTACCTACAAAGCGTTCGTACTGGGAGCCACCCTGTGGAATGATACCTACGATGGAGTACTCAAACTCCTACATCTCCCAGCAGCCAGTGATGAGGATTTACTCGAAGGAACAGCCAACAAAGCCCTGGCGGGTATCCGACAACACCTTCACACGCTAAGTCTGCAATTAGATCCTAAGACTGGGAAGTTTCCCTGACATGCCATATCCTTGTAGAGTATTAAATACCTGTTTTATGGTAAGAAAATTTGCAGAATGTGTCCGAAGAGAAAATAACCGCCACACAAAGTCGAGCAGTCTTAAGGGCAAGATAAAGTGGCCAGGTGAAGTAATCTCGAGAAGGCAGTGTGCGGTCACTCCCGACAAGGGACAAAGGGGTCGAATGCATTTTCGTGGGTTTGTGAGTCTCACACTGCCGTAGCTTAATTAACGACGCCTGGTGTACACCATGAATTTTACCAGTTAACCTCAGTTAAAAAAAAAAATATATATATATATATATATATATATATAAACATTTGAAGGTGCAATGGGTAAATCAACTATAGATTTATTTGCTACAAATATGCCGAAACTAAATGTGTGTTTTATGGAAACAGATCACCAAATAAGAGAAGGAGCGGACCTGACGGCGACTAACCCCGTTGGTCTGGATATCGCGGTCCCATCCCGCCATGAGCGACAGCACAAACGGAAACCTCTGTCGAGATCACTTAAAGCAGATCGCCTACAAGAAGTCGTAGAAATCCTCGGCACCGAAAAAGCAGAGCAAGATGTAAAAAGCTACAATGAACTGCTCACCCGAGCACTCAAAGCATGCGCAGAGCATGTGAAACGGAGAATAAAAGGCGATAGTGGACTCCGGAATGTTACCAAGCAAAGGTGCTTGAACGCATAAGGCCGGAAATGAGACTTCTCCTCACAGCGACGAGATCCAATTACCGACGAACTCTGCGGAATGCTAAAAGGCAACACGAGCAACCACTGGAGACCCGACTGCTCCGGAAGGCCGAACAAAATCCATATTTGTGGCTCCGTAAGACCTCGTAGAAGAAATCTGCATGTCCAATTGAAAGGATCTACTCGATGGCCACTTTAGATCGATCCTCAGCTCATATGACACAGTGCCAAGGACTCTCGTCCCCACTCTCGTCTGGTCAGAAGAGAATCTGCAATGGAGAACTCAACTGGACGAATACTTCATCCGTCCAAGAAGCGGCGGAGGCACTGCGTCAACTCCCGAGAAACAAAGCACCCGGGCCAGGTGGCATCTGTAATGAGCACCTGCAGCAGGCAGCCACAATAACCGCACACTGAACTGCGCTTTTTAATAAGTGCATTTACAACAGTCGACTGCCATCAGCGTGGAGACAGTGCGTTATGGCACTTATTCCTATGGGCAAGGGACCGCGGAATGAGCCCTCTTCTTGGCGGGGTATTGCCAAGAAAAGCTGCGCTTACAAACTGCTTGCAAGCATCCTAGCCGCCTGTCTAACGGCGTTCGTCGAATACAAAAAGGCATTAACAGGCGAACAGCATGGCTTTCATGCGCAGAGGTCAACACTAACAGCATTTGCAATCCTTCTTGCAGATATCGAGCAAACCCTGTCACGAAAAAGACAGATTTTATACAGCGTATTTGTGGATTTCCGAGCCGTGTTTGATTCAGGCTCAAGAACTTGAGTCCTGCTTAAGCTCGCCGAAATCGTGGTCCCAATACGAATGTTGATATTCATGAAAAACGTGCTACAATCCAATCAGATCATCTTGGACAAGAGTGTACCGGCACACCCTTGTCGCTTGTGTGGGTATAGAGGCCCACTATATATAGTGGCCCCAGGCATAGAGCAAACGACAGGCTTCGCCCAACGCGATAATCTCAGCCCTTTGCTTTTTTGTCCACTGGTAGCCGAGTTACCAACACGTATACAGACCCGACACCCAGCTGTCAAAATAATTATGTATGCCGACGATCGAGTACTCTACAGTGGCAGCAGATACCATCTGCAACAGGCGCTGGCCACTTTGTCGGCGTAAGTGAATGTAGTAGGCCTCGAAATAAATATGCAGAAGACAGAAGCTATGAAGTTCAGGCACGCGGGCAGGCTGGCCGTTAGGTTAAATGGGCAGAACCTGAACTATGTAAATAAGTTCACATATATCGGTATCACAGTGATTCCCTCAGCCAAGACCTTCGCTGCACATATAGAGGAGAGGGCTCGAAAAGCCTTGGTCGCATCGACAGCCTTAAGAAGCCCCAGATGCTCTCGATTAAGGTAGCGCTAGCTCTATTTGAGCATCATACGGGATCCAGCTTGTGTGGGCAAAGCTAAGCTCGGCTTAAATTGGTACACTCGATCGGGTGAAACCAGCACATTTGAAACGGGTACTAGGTTTACATACGTCAGCCTACAACCGCCTCGCGTATTTGCTGTGCGATGCTCCACTATTCGTGGAACAGACCAAAAAACAGTTTGCGCTCCCAGACACCCCGCATACAACGAGTTTATATGGCGATATGAAGAGAAAACGGCAGAGGTCGACCCATATTTATATATGGCACATGCAATGCTTAGGTCAGAATGGAAGGGCACGGGCAGGACAAAAATGCACATAACCGCCTGTTTTGCTGTGCACGGTTTTTACCATCTTCTGTGCCAGAAAGACGCTTGCCATGAACCCTGTGACACGTGTGTTTGTAAATATTATTATGGTATATGTGTAAGATAGCATGGCAGTGAGTACAACGCAATCTGCTCGCAAACAAAGCTGGTACTGAATGATGTTTAATATTAATATCATTACGAGGCTGGTGCATAAATAAATCATGTATATATATATATATATATATATATACACGTATATTACGTCGCCTTTCTCGCGAAAATTAAGCTTCTTCTTATTACCGCTACCATCATTATTAGCACAGTCTCTACTTAGCATAGCACTCAAGCAAAGATTATATGATCTGTTCTCAAGTGTTTGCGTATTATGTTCTAGGCACTGCTTTCCCGCTCCTCCTTGTCTCTTCCCTCGCTTCCTCCGCTTATATTAGGTGTACCCTTTCAGCGCAAGTATGTGCTCATTTTGTCTGATGCCTCATCCGTGTATCTCTTGCAGCTTGGCATCTTCACATTCGAGTCATCGCAATTTGTCGGCAGCAGTAACGGCATCTGCCGATCGTCTACAAATGTACGGAAAAGATAACATCACTGTTGTCCCAACATAGCCAATTTGTTACAGCAAATTATTTGGGCCTTTCGCTTTTATCTGAACTTACCTAACTTATGATGAGTATGCAATCACATCGACGCAACAAGACTATACATACACTGCAATACATACGCTGCAAAAAAGGCTTTACGATTTTAGCCATAGCAATAGCACCATTGGTAAGAATCGCATACTTGCTTCTAACAACCACTGGTTGTACGCCAATGTGTTTATATATGCTTTCCTTTATGATGTGTATATATATAAAATAAATCCATGAAATCTACTTTAAGGGATTAACCTTATGTAAGGTACCAGTATTTTGGAACAGTTGAACACTCACACGCCAAAGTCCCTGTCCTCCTTGCTTAATTTAAGTATACCAAGCTAGCTTGCAGGCAAGCCTTCCTACCCGTGGCAAATGAAGACCGGGGTATTTTTGAAGTAGGTAGACGCTGTTTTAGTTGTAGGCCCCGCGGTGGTCGCTTTAATTTCTAGCACTCACTCCTCCGATTTCGCAGTCAAGCTAGACTGTGCCAGTGAAGGAGATTATTATTATTATTATTATTATTATTATTATTATTATTATTATTATTATTATTATTATTATTATTATTATTATTATTATTATTATTATTATTATTATTATTATTATTATCCGCTTCGGTGAGAGTGGCTAGGTGGACCAGTCCAAGCCTGGAAGCCATGACTCCTTAGCACCTTCTATGGTCGGTGGCGGCGCATCCGAAGCCGGTTATGCAGCCCACCTTGCGGAGACCAGCAAGCTAAGAAAATACTCATCAATTGGGTATCCCCACGAATTCTGGCCACTTGCGTTTGAGACCATGGGTGGTCCTGGTGTTCGGACCAGACAGCTGATCCGCAAAGTCGGCACTTTGTTAGATCAGTCAACCGGTGATAACAGATCGTCGTCCTTTTTTAAACAACGTCTGGATCTTGACATACAACGTGGAAACGCGGCCTCCGTTCGGGGCACACTTCTGAAGTGGTCTCGGCCTAGCCTAGACGAGGCGGACACGTGATAGTCACAATACATACCCGCTAGGCACACTGGCTTAGCTAATCTCTTGTAATATGTGTCCCACAAACATAATGTAATGTACGAAAAATAAATTTGTGTTTAGTGATATAATATATATGTATATTAATATATATATATATATATATATATATATGTATATATATATATATATATATATTTATATATATATATATATATATATATAGATATATAAATGTATATATATATATAATATTTATATGTATATATATTATATATATATGTCTATATATGCTATATCTATATCTACTATCTTATCATCTCTATTCTCTGTATATATATATATAATTATATCAGTAGTATATATATTATATATATTAAGATATATATATTATACAGATAGAATCGAAATGGACAAAGCACATCTTCAAACCAGTTTTATCCAGTTGCGCTGGTTGCAAAGCTCAGTGCTTTTCTACCGAAGTGCCCTCAGTTGGAACCCTAATTAGAGGAGGTCTGTTACGATCTCTGTCAGCCATAGCATTAACTGATATGTGTCAATGCAATGCCACACTCAATATGAGTAAACTAAATGTAATGACGTTTGTCGGCCTTGGGATCCTACTAGTAAGTGCGGCTATGGCGAGAAGGTCTCACCATCAGGTCACCATGTTTCACCCTGCATCGGCCGTTTAGTTCGCTCTCAATGATACCCTGGCGCGTGCTCTAAAGTCCTCTGGTTGCTCTCGATGCCTGCGGGTCTGTACGTAGATGACCCCCGGCGATTTAAAGGAATGACCCCTATTTGACGGTGGATGGACACTCGTCTGGGGCCCCACCATGAGTGACTATATGGCACCTTCGACGGTCAGTCACGGCTGGTTAACTTGTTTCGCAGACGGAGACAAACAAGTGCCGGAAATGTACACTTATCGGGTACTCAATGGACCTTCGTCCTTCTGTCTTCGAGATTTTTTTTTCAGGTCTAAATAAAATAACCGATTTAGTTATTAATGAGGATCGTAAACGTCTCATGCTAGCCACGGCAAACCCAAGTGCTGAAGAATTGTTCCGGCAAAGGCTGTCATAAGAAATATGTATAGCGGGGTAACGCTACGGTGGTGCTTGGTTCCTTGTCCGGGTGGTCTAGCCTTGGTCTGGACTGATCGGCTAACGTAATCTGTCATCACGTGCACTAGGGGACAACTGTTTACATTACGCCATTATGAGTCGAATAAATTCCGAGTCCCATATATATCCAGCTATACATCTGCTGACTTAATACTCCGCATTAGTACTAATATGAGATGGTTCGAAGCTAAAAATAGGAGGGCGTCAGCTTATCTAACCTGGCCGCGTGCGCTATGTGCTAGTCAACTTCGAGCGAGCAAGAGTGAGCCACCTCCCACTTACCGCATATGTGGCGCGGCCGACCTATCAGCGTCAGTGTTGGCCGTATCGAGCAGGATGCCTTCGATGATGCCTTCAGCCGTGTCGGTGTAGGTGAACTTCTCCAGAAACGAATCTGGCCGAGGTGTTTCGGGCCGTTTCCGAGGGCTTGTCAGCCACTTCTTGAGGGCCTGCCGCCGGTACATACAGTGGAGAGACAGTCGAGATGATTAGCGACAGCGGGTTCATTGATCGACTTGATGCCATTTAGCAGCAATGTGAGGGAGGGAGAGAGACAGGTCGAGAGAACGGGGGCTTAACGAACAAGGTACGTGAGACGTTTAGACAACGGGATTGCAACTACGGAGGACAATTTCTAAGAAAGATCGCTCCGGCAGTCGGGTACGAGTCATGCCGGAGCTAACCTGCAATTCAATTCAATGGCGTTCGGCTCCGTCGCCCTAACGTTACAAAATTCCTCCCCTCATTTTGGTTTGTTTTTGTTTGACCTCTCTAGTGTTTTAGGTTTGGGCTCAATCTTGCACTTTTAGTTTACAGACGCTGTCAGCGAAGTACATACAGCGAAGTAAGTGGAAATTTAGTATAAGCGCTTCGTTCGTTCTAATATTGCCAATGCACGAGCATGTTCTAAACACTAGATGTAGACTCATCTAGACGCCAATAGACTACCGTTGCAACGTTGTAAAACCCTCAGGTCCAATCTGTTAGTTGGTCTTTCAACTGATACACTGAAGCACGCAACCTTGTTTTGTAGTAGTGGTAGTGAGTCTAGATTGGTTTACTTATACTAGCGTATAGTCCAAGTGATATACGCTATCTTTCTCCGCTCTAAAGGCTATTGCTATAACAGTGATGGTATTCAGCGTCAGATCATGTTGTCGACGAAAATATTCTATCGGGAATATGAACTGCTGAATGATTAGAGGAATGGGTCAGAAGGTGTAAGCCCACGTTTGTCACGTATAAGTCAACACAAGTGAAATTAGCCAAACTAGCGCACCCAGTAAACGGTATCACCGTATACGGCTCTGTTATAGCTGGACACATACAGCTGTCAGATATAAGAAACAATTGTGCCTTAATCATTTTGTCTAGGCACCCATGTGTGGCGCTTTGTGTTCGAAGAAACCTAAGAGGCTTACGTATGATTCGTGTGTGAGTATCTTATCGTTTTTGTTTGTTGCGTTGGCTTTAATTACATCGGTGCTTACTTTGCGTTACATGATGGCGCATAAGGCTTACTGTCGGATCTTTTAGAAGTCGCTGTCATTGCGCCCTTGCTGTTCTATGCAAGTTATAATTCGTTGTAATTTCTCTATGTTTTGCTCTCGGAACACGGCACGGGGGAATCAGCAGCGCGATGGCTTGGTCTACCCGAGATGAAGTAATGAATGACAATATCTGCGAGTAATGAAGATGTCGGCGACTGACCTGAAGGTGACCGACGCACTTCGCAAAGCGTCCCTTTGCCTCGGGGGTCTCGGATACCTCGGCTCGAAGTATTTCCGAGCAGACCGAACTGCGCACTGAGCGGCTGTGATCCGAGCGCTCGCCACTATAGTCGACGTCCGGTGGTAGCAAAACTATAAAAACATAAAAAAAATGCTAACATTTAGGCCAGTCATACTTTACACAAGACGACCGCCTGTCGCCCGAACGCCTGTTTTTGTTGTTTATTTACTATCATTTATTATTGATCTAAGACTCTTAAACTACATCGGAAAATCTTGCGTCGTAATCAAGCCCGCCATTCCTGATAATGGAACTGTCGGTTTCTTGATATCGGAAGATGGCAAGAATGCCTTTTGTCGTTGCTTTCTTTATCAATATTATCACTTTGCCTCTTCTACGCACGAACACCCCACTTGCAATCACGCATTATTTAACTAGTGCGTGCACAGTGTCATTAAGATTGGAGAATTAATTAATCATAAGTAATTAACTTAGTTAATTAGTGACTTGATTTTGACATCTGCTAAAAAAGCGGTTAATGCACGTTTTACTTATTTGGTGACTTTTATTTAAATTTAATTTGGGAATATAATCAAGTTAACATACGGGTTCTTCTAGTGTCTCAAATCTAATAAATGACCACATTTCAATTAAGCCATCTCCACAAAGTGTAGCTGCACTTGTGTTTCATTACAATATAAAATATCTCCTAACTCCGCATATCTTCAATAGAAAAAAAAACTCGCTAACTCGACAAACTCAGCGTTCTGACAAATAAACACAGCTAATAATCTCTCTTAGATGCACAACTTTGATTTCTCTCTTTCTCTTGCTCTCGCTCGATCGCGTTGTCGCACGTTTTCTTTCTAGCATTTCTTTGTTTATTTCGATGGCGTGATAGCCCGACTGCCCAGTCTTAATGTTGTCTGCCTTCCTTTCTTCGAAATATTTGTGCCTATCGTTCTACTGAGTATTACAGCTATATAGCAGGTGGGTGCTTCCGTTGGTGCTGCTGCCGCTTCAGCTGTTGCCTGTTCAGGCCCTGAGCAATCCGAGCAACTTGATTCAGGCCTCAGGAAGTTGTTCTCCCATAGCAGGGATAGTAGGGACTCATAGTACCGCCACAGCCATCCTTGCCCTCGTCGTCGTCGTCGTTGTTGTTGTTGTTGTAGTAGTAGTAGTCTCTCATTGTTGGTGTTGTCATCATCATCACCCCCACCACCACCACCACCATGACCACCCCCACCACCATGACCACCCCCACCACCATCATCACCATCATCATCATCGATGTCGCCATCACCCCCGACTAAGTGGTTAAGCCGTTCGTCGGACGGCGGTGATGGTGGTGGTGGTTATTTACGCTGATGGCTGGCGCACGTGAACACGATCGTATTCATGCGTACAGCCGGGTAGACGAGCAAATAAATGTCTGCTGCTCTCCGGTTGTGTCTCGTGTCGATGATTTGCCTCGTCGACGTGGCCAGACAGCCTTCGTAGCGTAACGTATAGCAGCAAATCGACTGTGGTCGGCAAGGCAGCGCGATGAAGAGAGACTGCAATACAATCCAACTAGGCTAGGCCGGATAGGCCGCCGTTATTATTCGTCGCTATATCCATATAGCCCACGTAAAGACACACGCATGATACAGGTGACAGCTTTATATATATATATATATATATATATATATATATATATAAAGCTGCCGTGATATGTGTCCCACACAAATATATATAAATATATATATATATAGCCCTAGTATGTTTTTATAGAGAGGTAGGCGACGCCTGGTGACTGTCCGTCCCGAAGGCAGTGGCACTCTTCTCCCTCAAGATTGTTCCAAGGCTGATGTATGGTCTTTACAGAGTATGAGCATACTTCAATTGGGCAACCTTTGGCTTGCTTGAAAAGGTGTTCCACAACCTGAAGCGAGTGCTCTGCTTGTCAATGCGAGTAGTGAAGCCCTTTTATATACGTATTGTCTGCTGATATAATTCTTCGATTGATGCTAAAGACAACGCGTTTAATGTTTGGGAATTCGAAAAAAAAAACGGTTTGTCTCGGAAAATTAAGTTGAACAAGTCCAACGAGAGGTTGCAGATCTGGACATTTTCAGTGCCTCTCAGCTTTAGTTCGTGGCAACCATCCGAACCGGTCTGTTCGAATACAAACTTCCACGAAAAGTACACAGAGTGCATTTGCCAACTCTTCTCTCAAACGTGTACGAAGACCATATGTATATATTTATATATTGCCGTCATAGTGATCGTTCCTAAAGATGCCACCTTGCTAATAAAAATCGTATATGCTGTGTTTCTTTCCTGTTAGTATATATAAATATATATATATATATATATATATATATATATATATATATATATATATATATTCAGAAGTGGTCTTGGCTTGGTCTAAACGAACGGATACGTACGGATACAAACCGACAGGCACATTATTAACACCCAAGTTGGTTTATAATAAAACATATACATCAGACACAACTAGTGCTTCCTTCACATCATTGGATCTTCTATCATCTTGTTAGCTCAGCTATTGACTGAATTGGACATGCTGCGGTGTGGTATCTGTCGCACTGACCACAGCATTTCGTGCACCTGCAACACTCCTGAGACCGTAGTATTCTTCCGTGCTGCATTACACGTGATGAAAATATAGACGCTGCATTACCGTGGGCCGTAGTTAGTTGTTATATCCCGCTGCTCGCCTAGCCGTGCTTGTCGTCATCGCTACCGTAGTATATATTTCTAAGTCGATTTCCTTTAATTTTCCGTCCACTACATTGTATTGGCCTCAAACGCTCTTGTCCTAGATAAACCCTATCGAACTTCTAGTTCCTGTGCCATTAAAGTCCCCCTCTAAGATATGAACTATTCTATTTCTACAATGGCTAGCCCCAAAACCTGTTTCATAAGGAATAATCTGGCTCTATCTAGTAACTGTTGACCTGCCTCTCCAAATGTTTTACACATAAGATATAGACCGAATGTTACTATTGGTTCTACTTTAATCTTGACTGCTACTCGGCTAGCGTTTCCTAATTATCTGCTAGCAATTGGCGCAGGTTTCGAAGAGGGTACTTGAGTCTATCTGATATTATACCCTAGAATATCTTATAGGGGCAAGTCTTAAGTGGCATTCCCCTTCAAGCTTCCGACTCTGTTTCTATGGCTTTTCCTTTCAGGTATAACAATTAAGGCATCCTCCTTCCACGCTTTAGGCATTTCCCTAAATTTTAGGCATTCGTCGAATAGAGCTTCTAGCGTGGTGCCAGTGCCAACGTTTGCCTTAAGTGTTCGTTTTCTTATCATATCGTTCCCGGCCACTTTTGCCTCTAGGCGCCCTTTCAATTGCCCTAACAACGTCTTCGATTGTGACCTCATGAACTACTCCATTCCCGTGCAATCTCTGTGTCTTTCTCCCATGGTCCATTGTACTTATATTGGGGTCGTGTCGGCTCCCTGTAGTACCTAGCAAAGTGGCTTAATCAGTCGCTCAGGTCTCCCACTGGGCACGGCTGTTTTCGTTTATGTTTAGCCCCTTATGCGGGTGTTGCTTAGCTCTGCCTCTTGTAACAACTCCCACCCCCGGCTTTCCCAGTACTTTTGTTTTTCTTCCTTGTATGTCATTTGCGTCATTTTCTTTACCATTATAACAAAGAACCGGCCTCATTACCGGCAAAATCTTCACGTAGTCCCTTATTAGTCTGTTGG
>QVRM01006492.1:0-49410 GCA_003439945.1 Dermanyssus gallinae | reverse complement strand
ACCGACATTTGAGGCTGACTTTCCTGCAGTGGTGTTTGGGTGTGCAAACCTAATTGTCCAGCTACTCTCTAACAAACGCCATTGGATGAACCATAGCTAGTTTTTGGTGATTCGACCCACAGATGATGAAAATGATGAAGATTGTCGTTGCAACAATTGCTGTTGTTGTTATTGCTGCAGTTGTTCCTATTGTTGCTGCTGTCGTCGGCTTTAAATCTTGCATCTTGCTGTTTTTTTACTAAAAATCCTATCCAATGATGCTGACCAAACACCACATCAGTTCAGCCCTACAGCGCCGCTCAAGTGCCTCGGTTTATATAAAAAAAATATTACATGCATATTTAAGTAATTATGGTAACGAATAATATATTAATGGATACGATAAACAACAATTGCTCGAATAGTATGCATTTATTCTATTTAAGCTGAAAACGTTCCTATATTCCCTAACTTGTTAGCTGCCTTTAGCTATTAACTAGAATGTATAACAAGCTCGTTGACTGAATGGAAGAATTGGCCAAAGAGTCTAACCGACCCCACACTTAAACGTGTCTTTCATAACTCTCTGTGTCCTTTGTAGGTTATTTTGGCTTTCACTGGCCGCTAATGGCAGCCGTCGTCATCGTGGCTGAGCTTCTTCTCGATGTTGCTGCTTGGTATACCAATGCTATCTCAAGAGTTTGTCGCGAAGAGGCATCTGACATGCGTCATCTCACGAGAGCCTCTCCTACGCCCAGCGAAAACTCGAGCATAAACAATGGAACGACCTTATAGAACCGCGTATGTAGTGATCTAGCGGAGGGCGTGATCTAAAAGCACCAACATTCGAGCTCGTTCATTGTTATTAACTAATCTTCTTGTCTATGCGACTCCCGTTGGATGCTGCATAGACAACAAGTTAGTTAATGTTTGGTGTCTTTGAACGCGTGCAACGAGAGCTCTGCCATTGCAACCGAAAGTGATTATTGGCTGACGGGCATTCGTTCGAGCAGATTCGGGACTAAAATAAAGATTTCTCTGTACTTCTACCAGTTTGACGAGTGACTCAATTGACAAAGAAAGCAAATATTGTAGCTGCATGTCTGCATTCCCATCCAATATGGCCATAAGTTGCTTTGCAACCACAGATTACGTGGTTGCATTGGGTTTTTCACTTGAGTGTTTTCTCTCACAATCGAGGTTTTATAGATTTATTCAGGACAGCCACACTAAAATCACAACTTTAAGATGTTTTCATCTCGCTCCTATACGAGACATTGCCGACGGCCTTCTCCAAAAAAAAGATTTTCTTTTTAAGTTTGACTATATCCTGAGTTTGGACACCCTATATATATTGATCACGGAGCCCGCGAAAGTTTCAAAAGTCTTCAACATTTGTTTTCATAAGAAGTGTCGCCTCATCTTGCCACGATCCCATAAATGAGCGTATTATTAAAACAAATCTACCAGAACACACCTCGAGATATTCAGTTTTAAAAAGGTGACGAAACTACAAGTGTTAGCTCTACTTAGTGGTATGGGGATCTTAGAAGCCGGCTACGACGGCTTGCAGTCTCACATTATTCACCACGTAAGACCTCACATCGCTGACACCCCTAACACACATAATTAATGTTATGATAGAAGAAGCAGTTTTCCTAGCCGCTTAAGATCGCCAGAGTAGGTACCGATCCTACAAAGGTGTAGTATGAAGCGACCCGTCAAACTATCGCCCAGTGAGTGTTTGCCTGTTTAAACAAGATTATTGAAAAAAACACTTGTTAGCCAATGACGAGGCATCTTAAAGCAACAACATGCTCTCGGCAACCAATTTGGATTTCGCAAAAACCAGGGGTACAGGTCATGCAGTTATGCGGCTAGTGGAGGGCACACGTTTTGAGTTAGATAAGGGACTATTTGTGTAGCACTTTTTTTAGATCTTAGACGCGCCTTTGACAGTGACCGTTCAGATAATCTTCTACTCAAATTCAAGCACCTGGGCTTTGACGATCAAGCCATTAAACTGCTATCGACGTACTTCCTCGGGCGTCATCAGCTTGTGGGCGTGGGGGGAACCCGGTCAGAATTGCTCCCGGTTTTGCTAGGTATACCTCAGGGCTCGTGTATTGACCCACTAGCCTTCCTCCTAATGATAGGAGAAATATCGCACAAAGAGCTGCTATCATTTATGCTGATGACAGCACTTTTAAATATGTTGGGCAGTCTGATGAGGAGGTACACACGGTTGATGATGCAGGATGCCACTGCCTCAACGCTTGGTGTGCAGCAATCCGTATTAATATCAATGCAAGGAAAACTCAAGTGGTGGTTTTCAGAAAGGGTAACGCCATCCCTCAAATGCCAGCTGTAATCATAAATGGGCCACCTGATACAACCCAGCGACTATGTCAAGGTCCTGGGTGTAACAGTGGATGCACAACTTTCTGGCAACGCGCATGTAGAGACCCTTATCCGTCGACTTGCTATCATTACTAACTCATCAAGAACAAAATTGTAGCATCTTCATGCAAGCTGCTCTACAAACGCTTTTTTTTGAGTCACCTTACGTACGGATCGGAATATTGGGCTGTCTGCAGTAAGGGTTGGGCGGAGCGACTGACTGTGGCACAGGGGCGCTTTCTTCGTATGTTTCGGGGATCGGCCATCGAGCGAGAAAACAACACCATATATTAAATATAGAAAATAACACGCGCTATTTAACCTTGAAAGTGATTTTTAAGAATATCCATGGATTGCGCGCCGAAGATTTTAGAATATGATCGCCTTGAAGGAGCAAGAGAGACCAGGGCATCTAACACCGTCACATTGAAGATGCGCATGCATCGAAGCAGCAAAGGCAGCCAAGCTTTTGACGATTCGAGCTGTCAGAGAGTGGAACACTCTTCCGGTTAACTTGCGTTGTTTGAAATCCTTAAACAACTTCAAGGAGAATTTAAAGTCACATCTATTACTCCGTTAATAATGGGCATACTAGTCTTCCTAAGTTGACTCACGCAAAGAAGTAAACAAAAGTAATTTTATTCCGCCTGCAACTTTTTACCAACACAATGGTTACTGTAGTAGGTTTAAATTACTTAGAATTCTTGCAAATATCTGTAAATGTATAATACAGATCGTTGTGAATGTGTATATAATAAATAAATGACTTTGTTCAAAAAAATATATATAATATATAGTCGTACGTTTTTTTCCGAATATATCTATTTTTCAAGTAATCCAATATAATACGACGCAGGTATGACGAAAATTTCCTTTGTAAAAGTGTTGCCAGTTCTGTTTTACATTTTCAGAAATCGTAGTAAGTGAAATACGTGTATACGTATCCCATCGCTATATCCCACAGTCGCGTTGCCAATACACGGGGTCTCCCAGAATTCATCCAACAAACTTTGGGATTTAGTACAACACGACAAACCAACTATTTTCTCCAATGGGACAAGAAGGCAAAACGTCTTTTAAAAAATATATCATTGAGCGTCAAAACCGAAATATAGAAATGCAAAGAATTTAATTTATTGAGAATTATCTTTAATACAACATTTGATCTGCTTTGAGCTAACGTAATTCAACGGATGCAAACTTTTTTTTAGTATTTTAGCATTTTATGCCATGAAACAAAAGATGCAAACTTTTCTTTCCAAACACGCAGGTATGACTGATTTGTCAATCAGATGACTAAAACACTCGCGATTGCTTGAAGATTTTTATTGATGATATGTTAGAACAAAAAGCTCGATGCAACAACAGTTTTTGTGTAAGTTCGCTCTCTTTCCAAAATAAGAAATTTTCGCCCTTTCAATAGAATAGGCTCGTTTTATTTGGAAAAAAATTACTTTTTTGCCGAGTTATATTAGATTTCAAAGTTTGTTGGGCGAATTTTTATGAGCCTGTATATAGTTTTTTTTTTAAAATGTATGTCAGATGTCAAATGTCTTGAATATGCTGATGACTTAAAACTTTATTATTTCGTTTACTCTAGTGACTCCCATGCTGTTCTGCAGTCAGCTGTCGACGGCTTTGCTCGATTGTGCTCTGAAAATAACATGATTCTCTCACCCTCTAAATGCGTTGTACTGAAACATGGTGCACTTGACTTTGACAATAAAATCAACGACTGCATTTTGTCGACTCTCTCTTATACACGTGACTTAGGAATATATATTATGCCTGATCTTAATTTTAGCATTTCACATTACTAAGGTTGTGGAGGCATCATTGTGCACTACAAATACTATCTTCCGCTGTTTCATTTTAATGACTCCTCATATGTACATTCGCTTTTGCAAATATTTTGTTCTTCCCAACTCACATATTGCTTTCCTGTCTGAGAGCTGTCTATATACAGAAAGTTAGTGCAAGGCTTTCCAAGGCACGCTTCCGAGACGTCAGCGGATCAGGTCCCCTAAAACGTGTAGATGTCGTTGTTCGTAGTATTGACTCACTTTTTATGCAAGCTAACATATCTGCTCTGCAGGTCAATTACGCAAATGTGAATTGCTAGAACACTTTTGATGTACGCTCCAATAACCTAATGAGTCAACAATCAATCACTCCAAAAGCCGACCCCCCCGCGGTGAGTTCGTGACAGATTGTTTGCTTGGCGGATGGCCAAATGGGCACATTCAAGTTCAAATAGCACTCGCCTATTTGGTGATTAGTTACGTTTTTTCCTTTCAAAAGTACGCATATTGATAATAGTGCTTGTGTGACCATGATATTGAACCACACACCGTTTTACGTGACAATAAAAGTGATTTGAAGTTATGTATTAAGAATTATGTATAGTATTTTTACAAACAGAATAACATTTCGAAGTACAACATCGGTAAGGTGGTAATGGCTTTTTGGTTTTCACCAGCCGTAGAGGGGACACCCAATTTTCAGGATATTTTCATTTAAACCAGGCCCAATTACATTGATACACGTGAATGTAATTTGTTAATGATTGTTTGATGATTTATTAGTCTCCAGTTTGCTTATGGCCATGGGATTATTGTTGTACGCTTTCTCTTCAAAAAACCCTAGAGGAAAAGTCTAACGGCTCTACGTCGCAGAATATTAAATGGTCTCGTAACGCGAGATTACTCGTAAGAGGCACTTCATACTCAAATGGTCAATTCTCTTGCTTAATGTGGACTTGTGTTATCTTGACTATAAATAGCACTCAAAGTTCGCCAGCATGTCCGTACTGAGCTTTCGTATTCATGCCAAGTTTTCACAATCTGTACGCGTCTTTCAATTGAGCAACGCTCTATTTTGGATTTGTAAGCTCAACTTTGAGGTATATAGAAACATAGCAGACTGCAAAGAGAGCAGAGTTAAACCGGGAATTTTGGAAAGATATATCTTTACAAAAGTAATTAAAGGAACTAAACTAAAAAAAGCAGCTCTATCACCACAATTAGCATGGATTTTTCTTGTTGTGATATATCAACGATAGACAAAATTAACTCCGGTTGACTGCCGTCAAAGTTGCTTAAATTCAGTTAGATACGCACTGTTATGAACAGAACGGCCTAGAATGCAGCGGATAATGGCTTCTCTCCTTCAAACTTTATTAAGCAATATTGCACTATTTCACTAGATTTTGAAGAGCCTCTTTCTCGAAAGATTTTTAAAGGTGGTCGCTTTTGAATATGTAATATGACCTAAATCGGGCCACGTTGACTAGCAATGTCTCAAAAAGATATCACGTTACCCCAAATTGGAACTACGCATTCCATATTTTCTTACGAATATATATATATATATATATATATATATATAATATATATATATATAAAGTATTGTTCCATACTCTAACGCATATCAACGTACCCAGAGATCAGGACGAAATTACAAAACTGGATGCTTGGCGGGTCAGTGACAATGTAGGAGGTTAACGCGGCAACTCAAAAAATAATGGTCGCTTTAACGAGACACTGTTCAACGTCACAGGTGTAAGTGCTCATAAAGAAACCGACGTCTGCTTCATTTGGGCAAACGTGAATAAATAGGAACATACATCTTATATGTGGATCAGTGGCTACACGCCGCCATACTTGTACGCGCTTAATGCCTATTGTTCTTCTCCACAAACATTAATTAGCACGAAGTGATGATCAGTGTGCGACATGTGTTTTTTTAAATGTACGCCAAAAACTATTTCAATCAGTCTAACCGTGCTCTTTATTGCTGTGTTCATTCGATGTCATGATGCTGACGGCAGAGACTTCTTTCTGTGGTGCAAGTTGCTCTGCTGGCCGTGTTCCCGTTATCTACCATGTCGCCACGAAACAGCTTCTCCTGCAGGCGCCAGAATGCAATGCGCCACCCTGTCGCCATCCTGCAAACGCTATGCCTTTTCGCGTTGGTGTTCGTAACCGTGAGCGCAAATACCACCATCAACGACGACCACTTCCACTAGAACTACATGCCGCATCCCTATGAGAACTGTGAGTTGTCGCAACGTTGCTTAGGACAACATGCGCTCGGGAACAGTGTTATTTGTGGTTTTTGTGACAAAATTCTAAATTAGCAGGAAAGGTATTCTCATCAGCACGAAGAGGGTATGAAACCACTGAAGTAAGCTTTCGAAAACCGGCCCAGCCTTCTGTAAGCCTGTAGCAGGTAGCAAGCAAGGTGAAGGGGAAAACGTCTGCTGTAGTATTTTTGAGCGCTTTGATACCTGGGCGCTCTGTTGTTGTTATTGTCGTCCTCATCAGCACAATCTCAGCCCAGCAAATGGCAGATGAGCTTTGCACAATTGTTCTATGGTCTACTTGCTCACATTTAGAAGAACTCTTTCTAATATTAGCAGGCAATGGGTACTCTAGAGAGGTGACACTCATATACTTTCAAGCCAGGTACTTTCAGCCTGTACCATCCCTGCAAGGCAGACACTTACAATTCGCTTACAAAACTCATGCGCACCCACCCCTCAAGTCTCCGGGAAAGAAGCTAGCCACGAGTAGGCTCGCACCCCCTCGATTATTTGGAGTATTTGCTAGGTAATTCCTTTTCGGTGGAGTCTCACAGTACCGACCGACATTTGAGGATGACTTTCCTGCAGTGGTGTTCGTGTGTGCAAACCTAATTGTCCAGCTACTCCTCTAAACAAACGCCATTGGATGAACCATAGCTAGTTTTTGGTGAATCGACCTACAAAGTTGAAAGTGATGAGATTTGTCGTTGCAACAATTGCTGTTGTTGTTATTGCTGCAGTTGTTCCTATTGTTGCTGCTGTCGTCGGCTTTACCTCTGCATCTTGCTGCTTGTTACTAAAAATCCTATCCAATGATGCTGACCAACACCGCAGCAGTCCAGCCCTACAGTGCCGCTCAAAGTGTCTCAGTATATATATATATATATATATATATAAAGATGACATGCGTATTTAAGTATATATGGCAACGAATATATATCAATGAAACGATAAAAAGCAATTGCTCGATTGTATGCACTTAATCTATTTAAGCCGAAAACGTTCCTATATTTCCTAAACTTGTTAGCTGCCTTTAGCTATTAACTAGAGTGAATGACAAAGCCGTTGTCTAACTGGAAGAATTGGCCATGAGCCAAAGAGTCTAACCGACCCACACTTAACGTGTCTTTCCATAACTCTCTGTTTCATGGTGTCCTCTGTAGGCTTTTTGGCTCTTCACTAGCCGCTAATGGCAGCTTTTGTCATCGTGCTGAGCTTCTTCTCGATGTGCTGCTTCGTATACCAATGCTGTCTCAAGAATTGCTGCAAAGAGGCATCTGACATGCGTCATCTCACGAGAGCCTCTCGTACGCCCAGCGAAACTTGAGCATCAACAATGAACGACCATATAGAACCGCCTATGGAGTGATCTAGCTCGGAGGAGAGCGTGACCTAAAATGCCCACGTTCGTACTCGCTCATTGTTATTAACTAACGTAATTGTCTATGCAACTCCCGTTGGGTGTTGCATAGACAATAAAGTTAGATCATGTTTAGTGCCTGTGAACGCGTGCAACGAGAGCCGTGCCATCGCATTGGTTGGCGGGCGGATTCGTTCAAGCAAGATTTGGACTATTAATTGTATATCATTTGGACTATTAAAATAAATATTTTTCTGTACTTCTACCATTTTGGCAAGTGACTCAATTAACGACAAAACCAACTATGGTAGCTGCATGTCTACGCTCCATCCGATATGGCCATGAGTTACTCTGCAATCACAGAAGTCAACTCTACTCATTTGGTACCAAACTGATTTACTTAAGATGAACATTTAGAGTAAACAAGACACAAAATTGTTCATCTCGCTCGTATACGAAACATTTTCGATCCCCCCCCCCCCAAAATATTTTCTTACCGATCGTTTGACTATATTCTTGAGTTATACAGGGTGTTGCAGGAATATTTGAAGCCCGATATACAGAATTGTAGAGCTCGTTAAAGCAAATATTTTTTCCAATGGAACATGGTCTCCGAGAAGTCTTGTTTCGGAGTGAGAGTGAAATTACTACAATTTGTGACACTGGTGTTTTTGCCCGACATAGGAGCACAAAATGTGCTGTTGCGAGACAGCCAGTCTTCCTAGACAGAAACTAAGCACACCATCGTGTTCGTGATAAAATTCTGCTCCATCTGAAGAATATGCAAGGCCGGTCAGAAGACGCGACATGGTCGCTTAGAAAAGAATTCGCCAAAAATAAAGTTCGTTTTTAGCGTTTACGCTAAATACTTTAAAATCATAACCCTAAAACCATTCACAGCGCTCAAAACGGACACATTCAGCCAATGCGCAATTCATGGCGATCATTTTGGTACCAAACATATGTCCATGCGAGCTGTGGTTGCGGAGTAATTACGATTTTTCGGAGGGCATGTCCAGATTAAGTGCATGTAAAATGACTGTGTGGCGACGTTCACTACCGCCGATGTGTCGCGCGACAGCCGCAGCGCGTCATTTTTCATGCACTTAATCTGGACATGCCCTCCGAAAAATCGTAATTACTCCGCAACCACAGCTCGCATCGCCATGAATTGTGCATTGGCTGGATATGTCTGTTTTAAGCGCTGTGAGTGGTTGTAGGGTTATGATTCTAAAGTATTTGGCGTGAACGCTAATAAAGAACTTTATTTTTGGCCAATTCACTTTTAAGCGACCATGTCGCGTTTTCTGACCGGCCTTGCATATTCTTCAGATGGAGCAGAATTTTATCACGAACACGATGGTGTGCTTAGTTTCTGTCTAGGAAGACTGGTTGTCTCGCAACAGCACATTTTGAGCTCCTATGTCGGGCAAAAACACTAGTGTCACAAATTGTAGTAATTTCGCTCTCACTCCGAAACAAGACTTCTCAGAGACCATGTTCCATTGGAAAAAATATTTGCTATAACGAGCTCTACAATTCTGTATATCGCGCTTCAAATATTCCTGCAACACCCTGTATATATATATATATATATATATATATATATATATATATATATATATATATATAAAATCGTGGAATGCATCTGGTTCTCCTCAGATTGTATCCGAATATACCTGTACATAATCCTCTATATACGAAGCAGATATGGCAAAACTTTCTTCCATAAAAATGTTTCCAGTTCTGTTTTACCTTTTTAGAATTCATGGTGGGCAAAATACGAACATACATACTCCTTCGCTAAATTGCACAGTCGCGTTTTCAATATAATTTCGATATTTTTATTTCAGTATTCGGAAAAAGTTGTGTACACACGGTCTCCCAGAATTCGTCCAACACTATTTAGGATCTCGTGCAACTCGGCAAAAAAATTTAGCCGATGGGACAAGAAGGCGAAAACGTCTTCTAAAAAGGGATAGCTGAGCGTGCAAGCCAAAATATAAGAATTACAAAGAATTTTATTTTTTGAGAATTATAATTTTGAGAATACAATATTTATTCTGCTTTGAGCTAACGTAGAATGCAATTCGACAGATGCAAGCACGCAGGTATGATTGGCTTGTCGATAGGATGATTGGAACTCTTACAATTGTTTGAGGACTTAATGAAGATATGTCAGGACAAAAACCTCAATACAACCATTTTGGTCTTTTTGCACTCCTTTCCAATGAAGAAATTTCCACTTCTCGTTCCATTGGAAAATAATATTTTTCGCCAAATTGTGCTAGATTTTAAAGCACAATTTAGCGGGTGGTTATACTACTATAGCACAATATGGCATATGTGGTTCAGTGGTTACACCCTGCCATACTTGTATGCGCTAAATGCTTATATTGTTCTTACCACAACACATCAATCAGCACGGCATCATGCTCGGTGTGCAATATATGTTCGATCACCTCAGAATGTCAATTATATTGCTGTTCTGCTGCGGCAGATACCTAATGAATGTTGACTCTATGCGCCATTGCACGTCGTAAATGCAACCTGGGAAGGACTATGACTAGGACAATGACATTATTTAATATAAGGACAATCATATTAAGCACAGTCTTTAAGATGGCGGCGTCCGTGCGGACGTATTTTTTGTACGCTCTACTAGTATGCCATACTAGTCTGCGCTCTACTAGTATCCCAAAACTGGGCCGTTAATAGACAGTCCAGGTCAGTGCGATGTAGACCGTCACTGCCATTCCAGCTACAGGGCAGAATACACTCATTTCGACGCTGTCCTGTGAAGTCGCAACATCTAAGGGCATCCGCGCTAGTGACACCGTTGCTAGTGCGATACAGAAACAACCTACTCCGCCTGCACTACCTGTGGCGGACAGATTCTTCAAAGAAAGTAGAGTCTTCAGAGTACGTCAAAAATGTACTCTGTGTGAGGTATTTTTGTGTGGAGGATGGTTAAATACTTGTACGCACTATTGGTGCGAGTAGGAAAATGAAAGAATCCCACTTCCCATCTCGAGCGTGTTGAGAGAGTTGCAACAAACCGTTGCACATACACACACTTCTCCTTCTAAATACCGGAATGAACAATACAAACTGCAAATCATGCTTTTCGGGAGTTGTTCGTGCTTTTTGCCAGAAACACTATTCCAGACATCGTGCAGGCGCCGTGTCGAGCCCGGTGGCGTGGTGGCATGCGTCTGCGCCTCGCGACCGGAGAAGACACATAGGTGCGCGGGTTCGAGCCCCACCGTTGCACATTTGTGTTTATAGGGGTCCGTCTATGAAGCAATGCAAAAGCAGTCCCATGGACGTTAAATCTTGGCTGAGAGTCAGCCCCGGAAGGATTTTTTTCTTAGACATCATGCAGGTCGCCTAACAGAACATCAGGCGTTAAAGAAACAAATCGATAATTTGGCAAGGAAAGCTGACCACGCCGCCAATCAACAGACTATAAAACAAACACCAACGAAGATTTCCGGGTATCGCATGATGAATCTCTCGGATAAAGCGCGGATGCAAAGAACGACGCAGTGCTTTAGATGCAATCGCATGGATTACAGGTAGTTCAATAAGTTCTTAGAATGAAAACCGAGAATTTTCCAAATCATGTTTTTAAATTTTCCTATTCGATATACTCCCCGAGAAGCTCAATACACTTTTCCCACCGAGATTTCAGAGCTTTCATACCTCTTGAGTAGAATTCCGCGTCGTTAGACTGAAAATAGGCATTGACAGCAGCCTTAACCTCTGCAGTACCGTCTGAAGATGTCGCGTCGGAATGCGGTGATAGCGCGGTGATAGCGCGGCGAGCGCGGGCGGTTTGTATGTATGTATGTATGTATATATATATATATATATATATATATATATATATATATATATATATATATATATATATATATATATATATAAATAAAGAGGTACAATTATACAGCAACCATGCTGCCACAACGACCGCTAGGAAAACCCTAGATACTTCAACATGCCCGCTTACGCTGCCGTTCTAAGCGCCCGGTGATCTAAAAGGGTGGCATGTGACTTGTTTATTTAGGTAAACATGTCAAACGAATAATAAATGGCATTCATCCATATTGATACTTAGTCAGACTAAACGCTGAGTTTCGCCAGTGACGTACCGAGCACCACGCAGCTAATAGCGTGGTACTTCTCGCAAGCGGCCTACATTACGGCCTACGTCGCGGAATCCGACTACTGTGCAGAACATATTATCAACACATACAGGTAGTTCAATAAGTTCTTAGAATGAAAACCGAGAATTTTCCAAATCATGTTTTTAAATTTTTCTTATTCGATATACTCCCCGAGAAGCTCAATACACTTTTCCCACCGAGATTTCAGAGCTTTCATACCTCTTGAGTAGAATTCCGCGTCGTTAGACTGAAAATAGGCATTGACAGCAGCCTTAACCTCTTCATTGCTGGAAAAACGCTTTCCACCGAGACTATTCTTCAAATGTCCGAAGAGGAAATAATCAGAGGGGGCCAGGTCTGGAGAATAGGAGGGTTGTTCAATAAGTTCGAACCTCAGTTGGGCCAGTTTTGCCGATGCTTGCCGGGACTTGTGTGCAGGAGCATTGCCCTGGTGAAACGGGACAACCTTCTTCTGCAAAGCGGGCCGTTTCACGATGAGTTCTTGCTAACGGCAGTCCAACAGTCTTGCATAATATTCTCCTGTGATCGTTTTACAGCTCTCAAGGTAGTCGACCAGCATTATTCTACGTTGGTCTTAAAAAACTGTAGCCATCACCTTTCCGGTCAATGCCGTTGTCCGCACCCTTTCGGAGGTCCTTCATCAGGTGCACACCATTGGCAAGATGCTTCTTGGGTCTCGGGAGTGTAGTGATGAACCCGGCTTTCATCGACGGTCATGAATCTGCACCAAAAATCCGACAGATTGTTCGACATCTTGGCCAAATTTCGCTGTAAAGCCAAAACAGGCGCGTCTTTTTGGCCTTGGTTGAGCAAATGCGGCAGCCATTTTACTCTAAGCTCTTTCATTTTCAAGTTTCGTGTAGGATAAAATGCACACTGCCTAAACTAATCCCTAATGCCTCCGCTATTTCCTTAATGTTCATTCGCTTATCTGTGCCAAGAATTTTTCGCACGTTCTCTACGTTTTCCTCATCAGTTGCCGTTTTTTGGCCTCCTGGACGTAGTTCATCCTCGGTGCTCCTGCGACCTCTTTTTAACACATTAATCCAGTTTGAAATAGTGGCAAAACATGGCGCAGAGTCACTGTACGTCTCGTCTAACTCAATTTTCACTTTGGTCGCATTCCAACCTTTGAAATAAAAATGCTTGATAACCACTCAAAACTCTTTTTTCTCCATTTTTAAAAATCACGCCGACACGTTGCACGGGAAAGCTATCAAACGGAATCGCAACGGCCAATCACCATAATATATTGAGTGCTAGCAGTCGAAAAGTTGCAGTTCCTATTAGCGGTGAAAGCGTGCCAAAATTCGAATTCTAAAAAGCTTATTCTAAGAACTTATTGAACTACCTGTACTTTGCCGTTAACTGCAATGTTTTAAAACCAAAGTATGGAAGATGTGGCTCTGTGGAATCTCTTACGAAGGATTGCAAGGGTCAGGCCAAAGGTAGCTTATGTAGTGGCGAGCTTTTCGCTCCCGTAGTATACGCTCAACCGTCTAATAACTTTTCAAAGCGCAGTTGGTCGTCAGTAATGAGAAGTTGCATTACGGTGAAAAACAACGGGTTGAAAACTCAAGCAGTTGGCCTAGAGACAAAACTGGCCGAAAATGGCAAAAGGTGTTGCCTTGAGTGAACATTGTCGCAAATATTATACAATGTTTGCTAGACAAGATCGTCTCTTATTTTATAAAAATGGTTCAAACTGCAGTAACCAGTGTATTTGAAAAGTTGCTTTGTTCTCTTTTATCTAGGATTACCAGAGGAGCAATGTATAGTATGCCGAGTAAATTTGCTTAAACCGCTTTACTTGCAAAAACCTTTGCAAACTCAATTAAAGCTTCCTTGCGCGGTGCGCTTTGCACGCTCTTATGAACGAAGGTGTAGAGACGAGCAAAAGCGACAAGCCTCCTGAAGACTCGTGACAGGCTTGCACAGCAGCAACAGACGCACTAGTATTAAGGTTTCGCTACTTAGAGGGAATTCTCAAGGACATCAAAACAAGTTTCATATTGATTCCTTACTGAGACATGGGCCGCCGAACCCACGGTCGTCCCTAGTTGGTGTATAACGATCATGTCCATGTGTACGAACAAAGAGGCCGGCTAAAGCAAGTGGGGGGCACAAACCTGCGACAGAGAATATAAATGCGTAGTCCTCACAGAAAACGCCAACAACGTGAATGCAATATATTATAACTCTCCAAAGGCAAAAGCAACGCTGCTGGATAAATTAACACTACTCGATATAGTGGACTTACAAACAAATGACGGTACTATGTGGTGATATTAATTGTCGGCTTTAAGAGCCGGGGCGTTCAAGAACGAGGTCTTGCAGTATGTAGATTATATCCAGTCACAAATCCGCCAAAGTTATTCTTCTATTTTTTCTTTACTCTGGTTACGAATCGAGGCTCCAAGTCTTGTTGGTTGTGCTTACGCATCGCCAAACACTGCTGCAAGATGTTTTTTAGTGTGTTGTTTATGCTCGGCGATCGCGACACCCACTTCACACATAGCTTGTTTATTTATAATCTCCTATCGTGCAGATTTATTATGCCCGAGTCTACTGAAGTGCCAACAATGTATTTTCTAGGACGGTGCAATTGATTTCGTATAATTAGGAACGACACGATGGCGTATATAATAAATGTCATCAACACTGGTGCGGACACTCCATAAACTTCCTTTTTGCGCAACCGTCCCCTTCTTAAAGTAAGTGTACATATATGCGTGTATATATACATATATGTATATATGTGAACTGTCTAAAAGAATTGTAGGAATTGCTAAACTGATTGAATTTTAGGAATTGGGACATAAATGATTTGTTTAGGAGTGGCAGTAAAAATACGAAGAGATGTTATAACGACGGGGCGGACATGCTGTTAAAATTGTATATAATGCCTTTTCAAACGTTTCACTGATATTACTCTTATAAAGGCATTATTTTTTGGGGTTACAATAAATGCTCGCAGGGGTCTCGTAAATGAGACTTTGTGAGTGACCTCAAAAATAAGTCTAACTGTCTTTAAGACTCGGGTAATTTGCCGACCATTCCATAAATCCTTGAAAAAGACGTCTAGATGAGATCGTTTTTCAACTTCATTGCGTGCCGGCGCTCATGTTCAGGAATTTTCGTTGTTAAGCATATCAATGCTCTGTACAGTTATGGTTCCCAAACTGACGAACAATAAAGCAATTCTAATAACACTAGAGTATTAAACATACGGTCGTATCCCTCAGGTTATTAAATAGCAAAACGCCGGAATTTTTTTCGATAGGTGCATACACGGTTTTCTCAACAACTTGCTTACTTAAATACGGATCGGCCGAGACCAATATACTTAAGACTTGAACAAAATCTACCGACGGAACTTCGATTGAGCCCAATTCCAGTATAGCTACATGATTTAGTACATGCAGTTAATGAGAATAGAAGAGTAACGTTGGCTTTATCGATTGTCGTGTGCTTGGCACAGGATTCAAACGGTGCAAAAGCGCGTATAAAATCGCTACCTTCAAACCACGTTGATGATATGCTGCTCAGGGACGCCATGGACGCTGCCCAGGGACGCTATGAGCGCTGCTCAGGCGGCCAGGACTGCAGGATGATGGCTGTGCCATCTTCTTGCAGCGCAAGTCTGTGAGCGACGACGATAGACTAACGAGTTCAAGTTAACGTACAGACTCTCTTAAGCGTCTTCAGAGATTGCATAGATCAGTAGATAGTCAAATAGATGGGCAGATAGATAAATGTGCGTCTAACTCTCACGATCGATGTCAATGAGCTATCAATAAGAAAATATGCCGCCTATGGAGAGACAGGTTTTATGGTTATCATGATCTCGATAGTCACAGATGTAAGCATACAGACATACACGCGAATACATGTGTGCACACGCGCACCAGCACTCAGAGTATTGACTCGCGATGATTCTGAAACTGGCGGCGGGAGCGGTATCAGCAGCCACAACAACAGCAACAACAACAACAACAACACTGTAGCTGCAATCGAGATCTCTACATTATGATAATAATGGCGGACGGGCTATAGAGTGGTGTTGGTGAGGCGGGGCCATGCAAATAGTGCTGGCGGCGGCGGCGAGAGCGATAACGATTTATCGCTCTCGCCAGAGCCAACGAAACCTCAAATTTGATGGGGCTGACAAGGGCAAGGCCGAGGAGCATAGTAATCACATCTACCATCTCCTAGCTAACTCTGATGCTAATAGTGATGGATCTCTTGCTGATAAAATGATTAAGGCGCCATCGCAATGTTGTCTGCGCAGTCCCCTCGCTTGTCCTTGGTCTCAGTATAAAAGACAAAAGTTGCGCTTTGAAGACCGTACAGTTGCGTTTAGGTGATCTCGCAGTGCAAGTCTCTACGATTGGCTCATTCTAGGCAAACTTTGTGGTGTTGTTCCAGAGAAAGTTCAGTTGCTGTTGTTGTCGATTAATCTCTGCAGAGAAGTTTGTACGTAAATACAGTAGTAGCAGCAGCAACAGTCAACGAAGTTGACTCGCCAGTAATTCACCTAGCCCAATTCCAACGGAGTAGTTAGGTAAGTGAATATAGATTTATTTCTGATATTTTTTTTATTATAATAAACTTACTTAGTTTGCACTAATACTACAAACGGATAATCGACGGGAAACTGCGCTGTCTGCCGTACATCCGTTTGAGTATCTCGTTTGACTATTTTTCTATCTAGAGTGATATTGATAGCGTCGTTTATCACAAACAAAATATCCCGAAATAATACTACTAATAATTATGTTGCTTTACTTGATGTGTGGACACTAATTATGTTTGCATTTCTATTTTCCCTATACTTTTAGTAGGCTCTAGCTATTAACTAGAATGTATGACAAAATACGTCCTGGCAGTACGTTACTGGATCGGAGAATTGGCTATGAGCTAAAAAGTCTGACCGACCCACGCCTAAAGTGTCTTTCCATCACTCTCTCTTTCCTGGTGTCCTCTGTAGGCTTTTTCGCTCTCTACTGGCCGATGATGGCAGCCTTTCTCATTGTGGCGAGCCTGTTCTCGACGTGCTGCTTTGTCTACCAATGCTATAAAAATAGCAGCCGCGGAGAGACATTTAACCACCTACTAACCGGAGCACCTCCTTTGCCCAACGAACACTCGCACATCAACCAGCAACCAGCGTGCAACCCCTTTTACGGAGTGATCTAGCTCGGAGGAGAACGCCACCGATCAATGCGATCCCGTTTCTTCCGTCGTATCGAAGAAGGCACGAGTAACACGAACCACCTCGCTGTTCTCAGGGCAGTCATCACTACAGTGATGCCCCCCTGAGGTGAAACAGAAAACGATGACTCCCGCTGTGGAGGATTTTCGAATTTCGCTGTTCCGCTATGGCGGCACCGATAATCAGCGGCGCTGCATTGAGGAACTGCCGGCGCCTCTGGATTCGCGAGCAGGAACTGTGCGATAAAGATTTGAACTAGTTCATTATTGAATATTCGTAAGCTGGAGTTCTTCATTTTTTCATACTCTAGGGTCCATATAGTCACAGACCATGTTGAAATTATTCTGTTGTTTTCAGTTCCGATGGAGTATTTAGAAAATAAATTTGTGTTCATTCTGTAGTACGTGGAAACCTGGCCAAATTTTTGAAATGGGTTGTTTAGCGGTTTGGTTTAGCAACAATGAAATTACGAATACGTGCGATAGCGATGCCTGTACGTTATTGATTGATTGATTTATTGTTCGCTTGGCATGTATACCTAAATACACATGTCACCCTTTCATATCAGGGGCGCTTAGAGCGGCAGCATATATATTACCTACGCATCCATATAATTAATGTCTACTTCAATACCTACTGAGTATTTGCTTTCCATTGTGACAACCTCTTCTTTGTAATATCGACCAGGTCATTTCTAACATTTGGTCCTAGAGCTAGGGCCTCCGCCAGCTCCCCCCTAATGCTATACATTCTCTAATAATATGTTCGATTGACTCATTCTCTAGCCCACATGCTCGACATTATGTACTTTGCCCCTCCTTAAATTTAGCTCTATGTATTCTTGTATCCAACATCCCTGCCCTGGTATCTGCCAATAGCCCACTCGCTCTTGAATTATCGTATACCCATTCTACCCCGCCCCTTTCCCGCTTTTCCCTTCCATACATAGTTGCCAAACTTCGCCATGGCGGGCTCCTCGTCCTTACAGTGCACACGACCACGGCGTTGCGCGTGACGTGGCCAGCCAGCTACCCTTCATACGTACGATAGAAGAGGCAGCACGAAATTTACCTTTGCACATTAGCTTCGTACGAGGCTGACGGCGGTATGCGTCCGCAATGGTATGTTATATATATATATTTCTTCTTGCTCATCGCAGACCTAGCACGCCATGTGTGGGAGGAGTTCAGAAACGCCGTCGTCATGTATGCGGATGACATAGTAGTGGCCCACCGGAACCGCGGTGCCATTCGTCGAATTGTCGGCGACGTAGAAAGTACCTTCACCGTAAGCGGCTGTAAATAAGTTCGCGGAGACAAGCATAAGTTTGCCGTATGGTCGATGCGCAGCAGACGTACGTGGCTGGTAAACACTAACATTCGCGGAAGACGATAGCGCATGCAGTTCGTCTCGCCGTAGGGGTTTCGAGTATGTATCAGCAGACACCGTCAAGACGCCCTGACTGTGTTGCCAACCGTCTGGAGTTTGTCACTCTTTTCCTTCCCGTATTTGGGTCTGAGACTACACTATACTGTGAACCGACCCTTAACCGAGCCACATCGGCGACAGGTGTCGAACGGCTATTGCATCTATTCACACATATATGAGGGACACTCGACGACGTCTTTGACATTGCGGCCGTGCGTCTTTTTAAGCTTAAGATTGTGCCATGTTGAGGCTACAGCCTTAGCAAGGTGTGGCAGCCATCTTTCAGCGGCAAATTTTGCGCAGCTATTATAGAAAGATGCTTCACAATATATATGAAGCTGGTCCTTTGCTTACCGCGGCCGGCAAGAAGCCGCTTCGTGTACCTCCTAGCGGGTTGCGGGCCGGCAGTGGAAACAATCAGAGTCAGACTTAGGTCACCTATTACAGGACCACTTCAGCAATTTTTGTTGGAAGTGGCAGGGAAAAGTGACCGAGGCCTCGGCAGAGGTAGCGCAATTAGATGTGTACCTTGCCAGGAAGGTTTGGGATGGAAACTACCATGTCCACAGAAACTACATACGCATCCTTCAATGTTAAAACTATTTGGCTTATTGCATATATCGTGGTGGTATCCGTGCCAGGTCTTTCGCACTGAATCGCACTTGTTCTGTGTTGATTGTAATTTTGTCTCCTTTACACTATTTTTTAGTTTCATTGAAGCAAAACTGTAGGCTAGAAAATTCCGCCAGCTGCAAGCTTGTTCCAATAGATGCTGTTTAATGAGCGGTGCACATGCTCTAAAATCACAGTTTAGGTCAACACCTCTTACTATGTTTGTATGTATATAGGAGCAGAGTCCCTTCACAGTCGCCGGTTCCCGTTATCTACCATGTCGCCACGAAACAGCTTCTCCTGCAGGCGCCAGACTACAATGCGCCACCCTGTCGCCATCCTGCAATCGCTATGCCTTCTCGCGTTGGCGTTCGTAACCGTGAGCGCGAATGCCATCATCGACCAAGATTACTTCGAATGTAACTACATGCCGCATCGCTATGAGAACTGTGAGTTGTCGCAACGTTGCTCAGGATAACATGCGCTCGGGAACAGTGTTATTTGTGGTTTTTGTGGCAAAATTATAAATGGGCAGGAAAGGTATTTTCATCAGCACGAAGAGGCCGTGAAACTACTAAAGTGAGCTTTCGAAAACCGGCCCAACCTTCTGTAAGCCTGTAGCAGGTAGCAAGCAAGGTGAAGGGGAAAACGTCTGCTGTAGTATTTTTGAGCGCTTTGATACCTGGGCGCTCTGTTGTTGTTATTGCCGTCCTCATCAGCACAACCTCAGTCCAGCAAATGGCAGATGAGCTTCACACAGTTGTTCTATATTCTACTTGCTCCCATTTAGAAGAACTCTTTCTAATACTAGCAGGCAATGAATCAACTATAGAGGTGTCACTCTTATTCCTTCGGGGCAGGTACCTTCAACCTGTACCAACCCTGCAAGACAGACACTTACAATTCACTTACAAAACTCATGCGCACCCACCTCTCAAGTCTCCGGGAAAGAAGCTAGCCACAAGTAGGCTTGCACCCCTCGATTATGTAAAGTACTTGCGAGGCAATTCCTTTTCGGTAGAGTCTCACAGTACCGACCGACATTTGAGGATGACTTTCCTGCAGTGGTGTTTGTCTGTGCAAACTGTCTGTCCAGCTACTCCTCTAAACACACGCCATTGGATGAACCATAGCTAGTTTTTGGTGAATCGACCTACGGCTCAAAGTGCCTCAGTATATATATATATATATATATATATATATATATAAAGATGACATGCGTATTTAAGTATATATGGCAACGAATAATATATCAATGAATACGATAAAAAGCAATTGCTCGAATAGTATGCACTTAATCTATTTAAGCCGAAAACGTTCCTATATTTCATAAATTTGTTAGCTGCCTTTAGCTATTAACTAGAATGTATGACAAGGTCGTTGACTGAATGGAAGGATTGGCCATGAGCCAAAGAATCTAACCGACCCACACATAACGTGTCTTTCCATAACTCTCGTGTCCTCTGTAGGGTTTTTTGCTCTTCACTGGCCGCTAATGGCAGCCTTTGTAATTGTGCTGAGCTTCTTCTCGATGTGCTACTTCGTCTACCAATGTTCTCTCAAGAATTGCCGCGGAGAGGCATCTGACATGCGCCATCTCACGAGAACCTCTCCTACGCCGAGCGAAAACTTGAGCATCAACAATGAACGACCATATATAACCGCCTATAGAGTAATCTAGCTCGGAGGAGCGTGATCTAAAACACCAACATTCGAACTCGTTCATTGTTATTAACTAACTTTCTTGACCATGCGACTCCCGATGGGTGTAGCATAGACAATAAAGTTAGTTAATGTTTGGTGTCTTTGAAAGATTGCAACGAGAGCTCTGCCATCGCTCCTGGATGTGGTTATTAGTTGGTGGGCATTCGTCCGAGCAAGATTTGTACTAAAATAAATATTTCTGTGTACTTCTACCGGTTTGACGAGTGACTCAATTGACAAATAAAGCAAATATTGTAGCTGCATGTCTGCATTCCCATTCAATAAGGCCATGAGTTGCCTTAGAACCACAGATTGCGTGGTTGCATTTGGTTTTTTGCCTCATTCTTGCCAAAAGATCCCATAAATGAGCGTATTATTAACGAAAATCTGCCGGAACACACCGCGACGATATGCAGTTTTAAAAAGGTGACGAAACTATAAGTGTTAGCTCTACTTAGTGGTATTGGGGATCTAGCAGCCGGCTACGACGGCTTGCAGTCTCACATTATTCACCACGTATGACCTCACATCGCTGACCCCCTAACACACATTATTAATGTCATGATAGAAGAAGCAGTGTTTCCTAGCCGCCTAAAGATCGCCAGAGTGGTACCGATCCACAACGGTGGTAATATGAGCGACCCGTCAAACTATCGCCCAGTGAGTGTGTTGCCTGTTTTAAACAAGATTATGGAAAAGCACCTGGGCTTTGACGATCACGCCATTAAACTGCTATCGGCGTACTTCCTCGGGCGTCATCAGCTTGTGGACGTGGGGGAACCCGGTCAGAATTGCTCCTGGTTTTGCTAGGTATACCTCAGGGCCCACTAGCCTTCCTCTGCTTTAAAAATGATATGGATGAATATCGCACGAGGAGCTGTTATCATTTATGCTGATAACAGCATTTTTAAATATGTTGGACAGTCTGGTGAGGAGGTACACCGGTTGGTGATACAGGATGTCACTGCCCTGAACGCTTGGTGTGCAGCAAACCGTATTACTATCAATGCAAGGAAAACTCAAGTGGTAGTCTTCAGCAAGGGTGACGTCATCCCTCGAATGCCATCCTGTAATCATAAATGGCTACCTGATACAACCCAGCGATCGTGTCAAGGTCCTGGGTGTAACAGTGGGTGCAAAACTTTCTGGCAATGCGCATGTAGAGACCCTTATCCGTCAACTTGCTATCATTACAAACTCATCAAGATAGAACAAGAAGAAAATTGGAGCATCTTCATGCAAGCTGCTCTACAACGCTTTTTTTGAGTCACCTTACGTACGGATCGGAATTTTGGGCTGCCTGCAGTAAGGGTTGGGCGGAGCGACTGAGTGTGGCACAGGGGCGCTTTCTTCGTATGTTTCGGGGATCGGCCAGTCGAGCGAGAAAACAACACAATATATTAGATATAGAAAATATCACGCGCTATTTAACCTTGATAGTGATTTTTAAGAATATCCATGGGATTGCGCGCCGAAGATACTAGAATATGATCGCCTTGAAGGGGCGAGAGAGACCAGGGCATCTAACTCGGTCACATTGAAGATCCGCATGCGTCGAAGCAGCAAAGGCAGCCAAGCTTTTGACGTTCGAGCTGTCAGAGAGTGGAACACTCTTCCGGTTAACTTGCAATGTTTGAAATCCTTAAACGACTTCAAGGAGAATTTGAAGTCACACCTATTACTCCGTCAATGATTGGTACACTAGTCTTCCTAAATTGACTCATACATAGAGGTAAACAAAAGTAATTTCATTCCTGTTGCAATTTTTTACCAACACGATGGTAACTGTAGTAGGTTTAAATTACTATAGAATCCTTGCAAATATCTGTAAATGTATGGAACATACCGTTGCGAATGTGTATATAATAAATAAATAACCTTGTTAAAAAAAAAATATATATATATATATAGTCTTCAGTTTTTTCCCGAATATATATTTTTTAAGTAACCCAATATAATACGACGCGGATATGAAGACACTTTCTTTCGTAAAAGTGTTGTCAATTCTGTTTTACATTTACAGAATTTGTAGTAAGTGAAATACGGGTATACGTATCCCAGCTATATCCCACAGTCACATTTCCAATGTAATTTCCACATTTTTCAATGGAGTATTTAGAAAATAAAATTGTGTACACAGTGTCTCCCAGAATTCGTCTAACGAACTTTGGGATTTAGTACACCACGACAAACCAACTATTTTCTCCAATGGGACTAGAAGGCAAATAATTATTTTAAAAAAATAAATCATTGAGCGGGAAAACCAAAATATAGAAAAGCAAGAAATTTAATTTTTTGAGAATTATCTTTATTACAACATTTGCTCTGCTTTAAGCTAACGTTATTCAAGAAATGCAAACCTTTTTAGTATTTTAGCATTTTATGTCGTGAAACAAAAAATGCAATTTCTTCTTCCAAACACGCAGGTATGACTGATTTGCTCTCGCGATCGCTTAAATATGTTTATTGATGAGGTTAGCACAAAAAGCTCAATACAACAGTTTTTTGTAAGTTTGCTCTCCCCCAAAAGTAAAAAAAATTTGCCCTCTTAATGGAATAAGCTCGTTTCATTGGAAAAAATGACTTTTTCGCCGAGTTGTACTAGATTTCAAAGTTTGTTGGGCGAATTTTGAAAGTCCCTGTATATAGGGGTTTTTCAACAGGTATGTTAGATGTCAAATGTCTTGAATATGCAGATGACTTAAAAACTTTATTATCCTGTTTACTCTAGTGACTCCTATACTGTTCTGCAGTCAGCTGTCGAAGGCATTGCTCGATTGTGTTCTGAAAATCACATGATTCTCTCACCCTCTAAATGCTGAAACATGTACTGAAACATGGTCCACTTGACTTTGACTATAAAATCAACGACTGCATTTTACCGACTCGCTCTTATACACGGGATTCCATGTATAATGGTGGTGCACCATGAGGCCTCACATTACCAAGAATGTGGAGGCCTCATGGTGCACCACAAATACAAATTCCGCTGTTTCATTTTAACGACTTCTCATGTGTACGTTCGTCTTACAAATGTTTTGTTCAATATTGCTTCTTCTGTCTGGGAGCCTTATCTGTCTATACACAGAAAGTTAGTGGAAGGCGTCCAAAGCACGTTCCCGATACGTCTGCGGATCAGGTGCCCTTAAAGCGTGTTAGATGTCGTTGTTTGTAGTATTGACTCACCTTTTATGCAAGGCAACATTACGCAAATGTGAATTGCTAGGACGCTTTCTTGATGTACGCTCCATCACTCCAAAAGCCGTGGCTCGCGGTGAGTTCGTGAGCAGATTGTTTGCTTGGCGGATGGCCAAATGGACACATTCAAGTTCAAATAGCACTCGCCTATTTAGTGATTAGTTACGTTTTTTCTTTCAAAAGTACGCATATTGATGAAAGTGCTTGTGTGACCACGATGATTGTACCACACACTGTTTACGTGACAATAGTGATTTATGTTATGTTATTAAAAATATGTATATTATGTATACAGACAGAATAACATTTCGAAGTACAACATCGGTAAGGTGGTAATGGCTTTTTAGTCTTCACTAGCCGTATAGGGGACACTTAATTTTCAGGACCTTTTCATATAAATCAGGCCCAATGACATTGATGCACGTTAATGTAATTTGTTAATGATTGTTTGATAGTATTAGTCTTCAGTATGCTTATGATCATAGGATTATTATTGTACGCTTTCTCTTCAAAAAACCCTAGAGGAAAAGTCTAACGGCTCTACGTCGCAGAATATTAAATGCTCTCGTCACGCGAGATTACTCGTACAAGGCACTGCATACTCAAATGCTCAATTCTCTTGCTTGATGTGGACTTGTGTTATCTTGACCATAAATAGCACACAAGGTTCGCCAGCATGTCCGTACTGAGCTTCCGTATTCACGCCAAGTTTTCACAATCTGTACGCGTCTTTCAATTGAGCAACGCTCTATTTTAGATTTGTAAGCTCAACTTTGAGTTATATACAAACATAGCAGACTGCAAAGAAGGCAGAGTTAAACACGGGCATTTTAGAAGAGGCCATATATCTTTACTCAATGAATGTAAGCTTACTTGTAAATAATAATAATAATAATAATAATAATAATAATAATAATAATAATATAATAATATAATTATTTTTCAAGTACCAGCATTAGCTTTTAAGCCAGCAGCTCTATCACCACAATTAGCATGGATTTTTCTTGTTCTGATATATCAATGATAGACAAAATTAACTCCGGTTGACCGCCGCCAAAGTTGCTTAAATTCAGTTAGATACGCACTTTATGAACAGAACGGCCTAGAATGCAGCGAATAATGGCGTCTCTCTTTCAACTTTAGTAAGCAATTATGCACTATTTCTCTAGATTTTGAAAAGCCTCTTTCTCAAAAGATTTTTAAAGGTGGTCTCTTTTTGAATTTGTAATATGGCCTCAATCAGGCCACGTTGACAGCAATGTCTCAAGAAGATATCACGTTTACCCCAAATTGAAACTACACATTTCCTTCTTTTCTTACGAATAACACATATATATATATATATATATATATATATATATATATATATATATATATATATATATATATATATATATAAGAACTGCCGCTTCCCGCGCCGAGACATCAAAAATATGAAAGTATGCGAACTTAGGCCGGGCGTACCACTTTTCACCCTTCGCATTCAAGACGCTGGGTGGCCCTGGGCCCCTCGCAACGACGCTAATTTCCCAGGTTGGCGACGCTTTACAGCAGGCTACGATAGACAAGGGGGCGGGCACTTTCTTTTGCCAACGGCTTTCCCTAGAGATTCAGAGAGGTAACGCGATTTCGATGCTCGGACTTATGAAAGACTGGATGGACCCGCGTCTTCGCGTCAGGGGTCGGGCAAGACTCCCACTCGGACACGAGTGTTAGATGAGGACTGAGCCATCGGCGCCGTGGATTTAAACATTCACATGTATATATTAAATTCCTAAATATATATATATATATATATATATATATATATATATATATATATATATATATATATATATATATAAGTATTGTTCCATACTCTAACGCGTACCAACATATCCAGAGATCAGACGAAATTACAAAACTGGTTGTTCGGCGGGTCAGTGACAATGTAGGAGGTTAACGCGGCAACTCGAAAAATAATGGTCGCTTTAACGTGATACTGTTCAACGTCACAGATGCAAGTGCTCATAAAGAAACCGACGTCTGATTCATTTGAGCAAACGTGCAAATGAGCATGAATAAATAGGAATATACATCTTGTATGTGGCTTAGTGGCTACACGCCGCCATACTTGTACGCGCATAATAAGAAGACCGCTATATGCGGTATTTATAGATCTTAAAGCCGCCTTTGACCTAGCGCCGAGAAACATAATTATGGAGAAGCTAGCCTTGGAGGGAGTTCCGAATCAGCTGTTAAAAATTTTGGGGGCCATCCTTAGGGAGAGCATAGTATGCATCGACAACGGTATAGGGATTGTGGGAACAGTAAAGCAAACAACCGGCGTGGCTCAAGGAGACGGGCTTAGCCCGTTGCTTTTTTTCAGTATTATTGGGAGAACTACCCAACCGGGTGAGACAGGGGTGGACTCGAGAGTGGGCAAGTACTTTAATGTATGCAGATGACATTGTAATCTATGGTAGGAGTCTATTTAGGGTTAAACAGGGACTGAAACGAATAATTGATTATATGGACGAGATGGGGCTTAGCATAAACTGGCAAAAGACAGTAGCAGTTAAGTTTCGACGAGGGGGTCGATTAGCAAAAAACGACGTTATTCAAGCTAGGGGCAATGTAGTACAATTTGTAAATAAATTTACTTATCTGGGTGTCACTATAACGTCGAATGGTAGCAGTTTTCGAAGACATATAGAAAGCAGAGTGGGAAAAGCAATCCGAGCGGCAGCAGCAATTAAGAGCCCGCAAATGTTGTCAATACATACCGCCTCCGCTCTTTTCAAAATTAAAATAGAACCAATAGCAACATTCGGTATATCACTTATATGGGAAAAATTGGGAGAAACAGAACTGCAGTTACTAGATAGAGCCAGATTTTTCTTTATGAAACGGGTTTTGGGTTTAGCCAATTCAAGTAAGAATAGAATAGTTCATATCTTAGAGGGGGGGAGTTTAATGACACAGGAATTACAACTTCGATGGGGTTTACCTAGGACGAAAGCGTTTAAGGCTTATACTTTGAAGTGGACGGACAAATTGAAGGGAATCGATTTAGGAATATATAATACGGTAGCGATGACGAGCACGGCCTGGCGAGCAGCGGGGTATAAAGGCAGACATTTAACTACGGCGTTTGCAGCCCACGGGTTTCATCACGTGTTATGTAGCACGGAAGAATTCCACGATCCTCAGGAGTGTTGCAGGTGCACGAGGTGCTCTGCCCAGTGCGATAGATACCACGCCGCAGCATGTCCTGCAGTTCAGTCAATAGCTGAGCTTGCAAGATGAGAGAAGACCCAATGACGTGAAGGAAGCACTAGTTGTGTCTGATGTATATGTTTATAATTTTACCCAACCTGGGTGTTAATAAACCATAATAATACTTGTACGCGCATAATGCCTGTTGTTCTTACCACAAACATCAATTAGCACGACGTGATGCTCAGTGTGCAACATGTGTTTTTTGAAATGTAAGCCAAGAACTATCTTAACCCGTCTAACCGCGCTCTCTGTTGCTGTGTTCATTCGATGTCATGATGCTGACGGCAGATACTTCTTTCTGAGGTGTAGGTTGCTCTGCTGGCCGTGTTTCCGTTATCTACCATGTCGCCACGAAACTGCTTCTCATGCGGGTGCCAGACTATAATGCGCCACCCTGTCGCCATCCTGCAATCGCTATGCCTTCTCGCGTTGGCGTCCGTAACCGTGAGCGCGAACGCCACCATTGACGAAGATCACTTCCATTGGAACTACATGCCGCATTTCTATGAGAACTGTGAGTTGTCGCAACGTTGCTTACGACAACATGCGCTCGGGAACAGTGTTATTTGTGGTTTTTGTGACAAAATTATAAATGGGCAAGAAAGACCTTCTCATTAGCACGAAGAGGGTGTGAAACCACTAAAGTGAGCTTTCGAAAACCGACCCGAACTTCTGTAGGCCTAAAGATGGTTAGGCCGGTTTCGGCCGGTGAAGTTTCGTCGCTTTACGGGATGAAACAAAAAATGTACGCTTGCTATGCTGAGGGAAACTTTGAAAGGAACCAGCTACTAGATGGTTTGATTAGTCTTTCGCCCCTATACCCAGATCAGATTATCGATTTGCACGTCAGAACAACTTCAGACATCCACCAGAGTTTCCTCTGGCCTCCTTGACTAGGCATAGGTCACCATCTTTAGGTAGCAAGCAAGGAGGAGGCGAAAACGTCTGCTGTAGTATTTCTGAGCGCTTTGATACCTGGGCGTTTTGTTGCTGTTATTGTCGTCCTCATCAGCACAATCTCAGCCCAACAAACGGCAGATGTGTTTAACACAGTTGTTCTATACTTCTACTTGCTCCCATTTAAAACAACTTTTTTTAATACTAGCAGGCAATGAATAAAGTAGAGAGGTGTCACTCTTATTTCTTAGGGCCAGGTACCTTCAACCTGTACCATCCCTGCAAGACAGATACGTACAATTCACTTACAAAACTCATGCGCGCCCACCCCTCAAGTCTCCGGGGAGGAAGCTAGCCACGAGTAGGCTCGCACCCCCTCGATTATTTGAAGTATTTGCGAAGCAATTCCTTTTCGGTGGAGTCTCACACTCCCGGCCGACACTTGAGGACGGCTTTTCTGCAGTGGTGTTCGTGTGTGCAAACCTAATTGTCCAGCAACTCCTCTAAACGCCATTAGATAATCCATAGCTAGTTTTGAGGGATGGGCCATTGGGCTAGATAAATCATGGTACGTCGTGGTACTGATGACATATGTTGCAAAACATTTTAGTGTTTCTTGGCGATTACTGTGAAGTGGTTGACAGGACACATTGTGGTCGCGATGTGCACACAGTGGACGTCAACCTGGTGGGCACCGGCAGCGCCGTAGTGATTCGCGGCTTTCGGAAATCGCAGTCAATACTCAATGAGTCATTAAAATGCTGTCTCCGAGTAAGAACGCAGAATCCCGCCAAGTTCAATGTGCAAATTGACGAGGCAGTTCGATCGCCCATGTGAAAATCTTGTTCGGGAAAGTAAAGTATGCTTCGAGAGCCACTTCTTCAGCAGCTATTCCTCATACAGTCATTTCACTCATTGAATGGCGCCACAGCTCTGGACAGGGTGCGCCCGTACTCAACAGCGCGACTTTTTATCTCCGAAACTAATTTGAGTCAATCCACGCTGGGACATTCAGGAGCACTATATGAGCTGTAAGACCTCTGAAGGAGACCTCTGCAAGATCGCGAGGTGGTTCCCAGTTAACGGCTAATAAGTCACATAGTTTTCCATCGCATTGCACAACCGCAAACACGGCGACCAGTGGTGCAGTTATTTGAAAAAAGAATTGAATTGCAGGTGTACGGACTTAATGAAGAGCTAAATATGATTTAAGAAAACATCAGCAAGCGCTCAATGCGGAGCTCCTTCAACGAGGTGACGTTTGAGTTTGCTATCTCCGCCAACAACCCGCTTGAGTTCCAGAAAGTCAAGATTATTGCAACGGCCGCCCCGGACGCCAGCAGTACGTGCTTTTTGCATATAAACACGACAACGCTTGCATTGCACACTTTTTCTGTTTGTTTCTTAATATTATTATATTAAAACGTTGGATTTCTCCATATATATATATATATATATATATATATGTATATATATAATGATATGAGAATCGTTTGGTATTAGCTATTTATTGTGCGCATGCCAGTGCTCCGGGATTTTTTTGTCTTTTTCATCATATGATGTAATATGTAGTTGTAGTTAAACGCGTGTATGTAATGTTACGACCATCCCATCTTCGTCGCCACTAATATGTACTTAAACTGTTGACTTATTGACTTAGTCTATGGAACTTAGTCGAGTACGTAGGAAAAAACACGATCGTCCGCAGTCACCTCTAGTGTGTCACTGGATTCTTTCTGCACTCTGTGTTAGTTGCATTTATTGTCTCACAAACTGCTCTCGAATGCGGTAGATTCGTCTCGGCCTAAGTAGACATCTCTATTGAATATTCGGGATCTATCTCGTATCTATTCGTAATTACCCTCTCCACTGCAGGTTCGCTAGCACATGGCGTGTAGCCCTGACAATCGTGTGTCTAACTGAACTTGCCCAGACACAGCAGTATACGTAAATAGCGCTAGTAGGGAATTAGCAGAAGAATTACCGACTATTTTTCTATGGCGAATGATTTTAGCACGACACAAATGCTATTTCCAAAAATGATAATCATAACAATGTTGCTAACCCTGATGTGTGGACACGAACTGTGGTCGCTTGCGTTCTAACTGCTCTCGTTTCTTCCCGAATGCAGCTCTGAGGAATCAGGTTTGCAGCGCCATCAACAAGAAATACATGTGCGACAATGGCGCCTGCATCTGGCACGGATTCCACTGCGATGGCCATGACAACTGCGGCGACATGAGTGACGAACTCTACTGCGGTGAGTATTTTCCACACTTACCAATGATCGGTGAATCGACCCACAGATGATGAAACTAATGAAATTTGTCGTTGCAACAATTGCTGTTGTTGTTATTGCTGCAGTTGTTCCTATTGTTGCTGTTGTCGTCGACTTTAACTCTGTATCTTGCTGCTTGTTACTAAAAATCCTATCCAATGATGCTGACCAACACCGCAGCAGTCCAGCCCTACAGCGCCGCTCAAAGCGCCTCGGTTTATATTTAAAAAAAGTGGCATGCGTATTTAAGTATTTATGGTAACGAATAATATATCAATGGATGCGATAAAAAGCAATTGCTCAAATGGTATGCATTTAATATATTTAAGCCGAAAGCGTTCCTATATTTCCTTAACTGGTTAGCTGCCTTTAGCTATTAACTAGAATGAATGACAAGGTCGTTGACTGAATGGAAGAATTGACCATGAGCCAAAGAGTCTAACCGACCCACACTTAACGTGTCTTTCCATAACTCTCTGTGTCCTCTGTAGGCTTTTTGGCTCTCCACTGGCCGCTAATGGCAGCCTTTGTCATCGTGTTGAGCTTCTTCTCGATGTGCTACTTCGTATACCAATGCTGTCTCAAGAAATGCCGCGGAGAGGCATCTGTCATGCGTCATCTGACGGGAGCCTCTCCTACGCCTAGCGAAAACTTGAGCATCAACAATAAACGACCGTATAGAACCGCCTAGAGTGATCTAGCTCGAAGGAGCGTGATCTAAAACACCAACATTCGAACTCGTTCATTGTTATTAACTAACTTTCTTGTCTATGCATAGACAATAAAGTTAGTTAATGTTTGGTGTTTTTAAAAGAGTGTAACGAGAGCTCTGCCATCGTTACCGAATGTGACTATTGGCTGACGGGCATTCGTTCAGAGCAAAATTTGGACTAGAATAAATATTTCTCTGTACTTCTACCAGTTTGGCGAGTGACTAAATTAACAAGGAAAGCAAATATTGTAGCTGCATGTCTGCATTCCCATCCGATATAGCCGTGAGTTGCTTTGCAACCACAGATTGCGTGGTTGTATTAGGTTTTTCAATTGAGTACAGCATTCTCTCACACTCGAGTGTTTTATAGATTTATGTCGGGACATCCATACTAAAATCACAACTCAGAAAATGTTCTACCTCCTCCCAAAAAAAAGATTTTCTTTTGAAGTTTGACCATATCCCTGAGTTTGGACACCCTATGTGTATCGATCACGGAGCCCGCGAAGGTCTCAAAGGTCTTAAACATTTTTTCACAAGTACTGTCGCCTCATCCATGCCAAAAGATCCCATAAATGAGCGTATTATTGAAAAAAAATCTACCAGAACACACCGCAACGATATTCAGTTTTAAAAAGGTGACGAAACTACAAGTGTTAGCTCTACTTAGTGGTATTGGGCATCCAGCAGCCGGCTACGATGGCTTGCAGTCTCACATTATCCACCACGTAAGATCTTACATCACTGACCCCCTAACACACATTATTAATGCCATGGTAGAAGAAGCAGCGTATCCTAGCCGCTTAAAGATTGCCAGAGTGGTACCGATCTACAAAGGTGGTAATATGAGACCCGCCAAACTATCGCCCAGTGAGTGTTTTGCCTGTTTTAAACAAGATTATTGAAAAAAAAACAAATTCAAGCACCTGGGCTTTTGGTCACGCCATTAAACTGCTATCGGCGTACTTCCTCGGGCGTCATCAGCTTGTGGACGTGGGGGAAACCCGATCAGAATTGCTCCTGGTTTTGCTAGGTATACCTACGGGCCCACTAGAGTTCTTCTGCTTTATAAATGATATAGAAAATATCGCACGAGGAGCTGCTATCATTTATACTGATGACAGCACTTTTAAATATGTTGGGCAGTCTGGTGAGGAGCTACACCGGTTGATGATGCAGGATGTCACTGCCCTCAACGCTTGGTGTGCAGCAATCCGTATTAATATCAATGCAAGGAAAACTCAAGTGGTGGTTTTCAGAATGGGTAACGCCATCCCTCAAATGCCAGCTGTAATCATAAATGGCCACCTGATACAACCCAGCGACTATGTCAAGATCCTGGGTGTAACAGTGGATGCACAACTTTCTGGCAACGCGCATGTAGAGACCCTTATCCGTCGACTTGCTATCATTACTAACTCATCAAGAACAAAATTGTAGCATCTTCATGCAAGCTGCTCTACAACGCTTTTTTTTGAGTCACCTTACGTACGGATCGGAATTTTGGGCTGTCTGCAGTAAGGGTTGGGCGGAGCGACTGACTGTGGCACAGGGGCGCTTTCTTCGTATGTTTCGGGGATCGGCCAGTCGAGCGAGAAAACAACACCATATATTAAATATAGAAAATAACACGCGCTATTTAACCTTGAAAGTGATTTTTAAGAATATCCATGGGATTGCGCGCCGAAGATTTTAGAATATGATCGCCTTGAAGGAGCAAGAGAGACCAGGGCATCTAACACCGTCACATTGAAGATCCGCATGCGTCGAAGCAGCAAAGGCAGCCAAGTTTTTGGCGTTCGAGCTGTTAGAGAGTGGAACACTCTTCCGGTTAACTTGCGTTGTTTTAAATCCTATAAAAAATAATAAAAAAAGTCCTCGTTAAAAATATATATATAGTGTTCAGTTTTTTTTCCGAATATATCTATTTTTAAGTAACCCAATATAATACGACGCAGGTTTGAAGAAACTTTCTTTCGTAAAAGTGTTCCCAGTTCTGTTTTACATTTTCAGAACTCGTAGTAAATGAAATGCGGGTATACGTATCCCATCGCTATATCCCACAGTCGCGTTTCCAATGTAATTTGCATATTTTTTAATGGAGTATTTAGAAAATAAATTTGTGTACACAAGGTCTCCCAGAATTCGTCCAACAAACTTTGGGATTTAGTACAACACGACAAACCAACTATTTTCTCCAATGGGACAAGAAGGCAAAAAACGTCTTTTAAAAAATAGACTATTGAGCGTGAAAACCGAAATATAGAAATGCAAAGAATTTAATTTCTTGAGAATGATTTTTAATACAACATTTGCTTTGCTTTGAGCTAACGTTATTCAAGGAATGCAAACCTTTTTTAGTATTTTAGCATTATATGCCATGAAACAAAAGATGCAAACACGAAGGTATGACTGATTTGTCAATAGGATGACTAGAACACTCGCGATCGCTTGAATTTTTTATTGATGAGGTTAGCACAAAAAGCTCAATACAACAGTTTTTTGTAAGTTTGCTCTCCCTCCAAAAGAAGAAAGTTTCGCCCTCTCAATGGAATAAGCTCGTTTCATTAAAAAAAATTACTTTTTCGCCGAGTTGTACTAGATTTCAAAGTTTGTTGAGCGAATTTGGAAAGACTCTGTATAAAGTTTTTTTTCAAAATGTATGTTTGATGTCAATTGTCTCGAATAAGCAGAGACTTAAAACTTTATTATCCTGTTTACTCTAGTGACTCCCATGCTGTTCTGCAGTCAGCTGTCAAAGGCATTGCTCGACTGTGTTCTGAAAATCACATGATCCTCTTACCCTCTAAGTGCGTTGTACTGAAACATGGTGCACTTGACATTGACTATAAATTCAACGACTGCATTTTGCCGACTCTCTCTTATACACGGGACTTAGGCATATATATTACGCCTGATTTTAATTCTAGCTTTCACAATACCAAGAGTGTGGAAGCATCATGGTGCACCACAAATACTATATTCCGCTGTTTCATTTTAACGACTCCTCATGTGTGCATTCGTCTTTACAAATGTTTTGTTCTCCCCAAACTTACATATTGCTCCTCTGTCTGGGAGGTTTATCTGTCTATATACAGAAAGTTAGTGGAAGGCGTCTAAGGCTCCAATAACCTAATGAGTCAACAATCAATTTCTCCAAAAGCCGAGACCCGCGGTGAGTTCGTGAACAGATTGTTTGCTTGGCGAATGGCCAAATGGACACATTCAAGTTCAAATAGCATTCGCCTATTTGGTGATTAGTTACGTTTTTCTTGCAGAAGTACGCATATTGATGATAGTGCTTGTGTGGCCATGACTATTGTACCACACACCGTTTTACGTGACAGTCTTTATGTTATGTTATTATAATTCTGTTATATTATAATTTATATGTATAGTATGTATACAGACAGAATAAAATTTCGAAGTACAACATCGGTAATGTGGTAATGGCTTTTTGGTTTCACCAGCCGTATATGGGACACCCAAGTTTCAGGACCTTTTCATATAAATCAGGCCCAACTACATTGATTAACGTTATTGTAATTTGTTAATGATTGTTTGATGATATTAGTCTCCAGTTCGCTTATGGTCATGGGATTATTATTGTACGCTTTCTCTTCAAAAAACCTTAGAGAAAAAGTCTAACGGCTTTACGTCGCAGGATATTAAATGCCCCCGTTACGCGAGATTACTCGTCCGGGGCACTTCATACTCAAACGCTCAATTGTCTTGCATGATGTGGACTTGTGTTATCTTAACCATAAATAGCACAAAAAGTTCGCCAGCATGTCCGTGCTGAGCTTTCGTATTCACGACAAGTTTTCACAATCTGCTTTCAATTGAGCAGCGCTTTTTTTTTATTTGTAAGCTCAAATTTGAGTTATATACAAACATAGCAGACTGCAAAGAGAGCAGAGTTAAACAAGGGAATTTTGGAAGAGGCTATATATCTTTACTAAATGAATGTAAGTTTACTTATATATAATAATAATAATATAATAATAATAATAATAATAATAATAATAATAATAATAATAATAATAATAATAATAATAATAATAATAATCAGACAACTTTTTTCAAGTACCAGCCTAAGCTTCTAAGCCAGCAGCTCTATCACCACAATTAGCATAGATTTTTCTTGTTGTGATATATCAACGATAGACAAAACTAACTCTGATTGACCGCCGTCAAGTTGCTTAAATTCAGTTGCACTGTATGAACAGAACGGCCTAGAATGCAACGGATAATAGCGTCTCTCCTTCAAACTTTATTAAGCAATTATGCACTATTTCTCTAGATTTTGAAAAGCCTCTTTCTCGAAAGATAACTTCGACCTAAATCGGGCCACGCTTACGAATAATATATATATATATATATATATATATAGAATGAAAGAGAGAGAGATTGTTCCATACTCTAACGCATATTAACGTACCCAGATATCAAACGAAATTACAAAGCTGGATGTTCGGCGGGTCAGTGACAATGTAGGAGGTTAACGCGGCAACTCGAAAAATAATGATGGCTTTAAACGTGACACTGTTCAACGTCACAGATGCAAGTGCTCATAAAGAAACCGACGCCTGCTTCATTTGGGCAAACGTGCAATTGAACATAAATAAAAAGGTGACTCTGTGGCTACACGCCGCCATACTTGTACGCGCTTAATGCCTATTGTTCTTACCACAAACATCAATCAGCACGACGTGATGCTCAGTGTGCATGTGTTCGATCACATCAGCGTGCCAATTATATTACTGTTTTGGTGCGGCAGATACCGAATGCAGAGTGTTGATCCTATGCGCCACTGCACGTCATAAATGCAACCTAGGAAGGAACTAGGACAATCACATTAGTTAATATTAGGACAATCGTATTAACCACAGTCTTTAAGATGGCGGCGTTCGTGCAAACGCATTTTCTGTGCGCTCTACTAGTATGCTACATTTTTACCCAAAACCGGGGCCGTTAATAGACAGTATAAGTGAGTGCGATTCAGACGATCACTGCCATCCCAGGTACCGGGTACTTTACTGAGTGTGATGAGTCTGCCTATTCACCTATTTCGACGCTGCCCTGTGAAGTCGCGACATCTAAGAGCATCCGCGCTAGTGACATTGTTGCTATTGTGTGGCGAACATCGAAACACCTACTTTTCCTGCACTACCTGCGGCGGACAGATTATTTAGGTCAACGAACGCACTCTGTGTGAGGGCTGCAACAAGCTGTTACACATACACTTTTCCTTCTAAAAGGTTTCATGAACCCAAAGGGGACTGAAAATGCCGTCATTGTGGCGGTCCATGTTCTCTGTATCACCTACTCGATTGCACTGAATCCGTGTCGCTTTCTCAGCTACAGCGAGAATACTTATAAACCATTTTTACCATGTTTGCCACACATATTATGTGTGGTATTTAAAATACACCCTTTTTGGGTATGTTCGTATTTACATACCCAAAAAGGGTGTATTTTAAATGAATAAAAAAATACAAATGAATAAACAACATTCCAGACAGCACGACACCGTGCAGGTGCCTAACAGAACTTCAGGCACTTAAGAAACAAATCGACGACCTGGTAAGGAAGACCCTCGATGAGCGTAGTTCAGCACTAAAAACAGCTGACCACCCAGCTAACCAAAAGACCATCAACAAACATCAACGAAGGTTTCCCTGTATCGCATAAAAAATCACCCGGATCAAGCGCGGATGCAGAGAACGACGCAGAAAAGGAAGTACATATAATGAGGAGGGTAAGCCTGATTATACTCGCAGGCCTCAACGGTGGTTGTGAACAGGTAAGAGGCAGTGATGTTTTCATCCAGCGTTGATAATCTACATAATAATTTAAAAAAGGGGTGTGACTAAATAGTGGGCTATGTACTACTAAGTAGGGCGCGTTCTTCTGTAAAAGGTAAAATAAGCGTTGCGCACCCTACTTGATGCTAACATCCTAGCTGCACCTTAATTTTTTAGAAGTAAATGAAATGACTTGAGTAAAAACCAAAAATCCGATGAACAATATTGTGTTAGCAACTGAGCGCGTAATGTTAACATTCACAGGCAATCGCTTCCCATCGGAAATTTGCTTGGGTCTGAAACAGTGCGGGTTTGTGTTTTACTGGGACCCAATGCAGTGTTTTAGATGCTACTGCAATGTTTCAAAACTAAAGTGTGGAAGATGTGGCTCTGCAGAACATCTTACAAAGGATTGCAAGGGTCAGGCCAAATGTTGTCTATGTAGTGACGAGCTTTGCGCCCCCGTAGTATACGTTCAATCGTCTGATAACTTTTCAAAGCGCAGTTGGCCGTCAGTGGTGAGAAGTTGTACTAAGGTGGAAAACAACGGGGTGAAAACTCAAGAAGTTGACCTAGAGACAAAACTGGCCGAAAATGACAAAAAAGTGTTGCTTTCAGTGAAAATCGTCGCAAATATTACACAATGTTTGCTAGACAAGATGGGCTGGCTAGAGCAAGTGGGGAAACTGCTTTGTTGCATAAAAGCAAGATTTCTGGCGCAAAAACTTGCTACATAGAAGGTAAATGCGTAGTCCTCACAGAAAGCTCCATCAACGTGACTGCAATATATTAAAACCCTTTAGAAACAAAAGCGACAGTGTTGGATAAATTAATACTATGCCTCGATATAGTGGACTTACAAAAAATGATGGTACTATGTTGTAGAACGGTGTCATTAAACAACACATTTGCATCTCGCAATATGTGGATTATAACCACACTGAGTACTCGACCTTCGTCGCGCCTCAGGGACAATCTACGATATGTAAGCAACTTTCCTAAAGAGATACAAGGTCAGCACTCGCAGGTGGACGCCATTATGTATGCGGATGATTTGGTGCTATACTCTCGCAGCCGGTTTCACTTGCAGCAGCCGCTTGCACCTTTCAGCACTAAATCGACCGGAGCAAATTGGAGAGAGATATAGGTAAAACACGAACAATGATATTTTGACGTGGAGGAAACTTGGCTGGAATTGACGAACTTCGGTTGGGTTTACGATCTATAGAATCTGTCTTACACTTCTCCTGCTTAGGTGTTTCTGTCTCGATGTACAAACTTCTCGATGCATAAACTTATTGTATTAATATTTATATTTGTTGATCCTGCACGTTGTCAATTTGTTTGGCAGACGCTTTGACAGGGAAATTGTATCGCGTGTAGCCAAGTTTGCGGACGTAAGTATACAAACACGCACACTCACACGTACGTATGTGCACATGCGGGGCACATCGATTATTTACTCAGACATCACTGACTGCAACGGCAGCAGCAGCAACAACAACAGTAATGGTCGCCACACAAATAACAACAACAACACTCGCCATCGGTTATTTGCTTCTAAGTATCTACTGGATGTCTAATGGCGAAAAAGACGAAAGGGAGAGAGGTAGGCGAGGGTTGGGCTATTGCGGCGGCTGAGAGAAATGAAGCAAAGGCGTGTGATGGCTGATTAGTTAACCTGTTGATGGCTGATTAGTTAACGATTGCTGATAAGACGAATTAGGCGTCGTTGTCATCGTAGGCGTTTCTTTGGCCTCATTATAAAAGGCAAATGTCGCGCTTCTGAGGATCACACAGCTACTTTTGGGTAATCTCAGTGCAAGTGTTGGCGCTTGTCAGCTCTGAGATTCTCGCACACTAGGCTTATTTGCGTCGTTCCGGAGAACGTCCAGTAGCTATTCGCTACCGATTGTTGCAGAAATGAAGTCTGTCGAGATGCTTCGTTGGCTCCATCTTTCATCATGTCTCCACGGAACAACTACCCCCTGCATCATGTCAGGCCAAACTGTCACTATCTATGTAGTGATATATGCAATTTTACTTGTGAGGCATGCGATCTTGAGTGATACCACTTGTCGGTAGAGTAAGCTCTATAAATGGCGGAAAGGGCCTTCCCATGAGAACCAACCGTTAACGCTTAAAATGTGCTTTCTCGAGCCGGCCCAGACATGTGTATCGGTTTGTTAGATGTTGATGCGAACAGAGGACAATGCCAGTTGTAAGGCATTGATATTACGCGTTGTTGTTCCTTCCTTCCTTGATAAACGAACCAATGCTAGCCATGACATATTAGCCCCGCTCGATATGTTTGATAACTTATGGTAAACGCCATCACAAGTCGCCAAACATGGAACCGTCTGTTGACTGGGGCCACCTACCGAATGGGCAATTCCATCAGAAGATTATTGTTCATTATACTCTTGTCGTACTCTCGTAACTGCGTTTGTAGTTCCACGTTACTGGAATATTCAGAGAAACTCTAATCACCCATCAAGAAGTAAACGCCGAAATCACCGTCTCCACTATTCGAAAATACGTGCTTCCGAGCAAGACTCCAAAACACAAAACAAACATTCGCGTTCCAAGTACTTAAACTGTCGCAAGTTTATTCGTTAAGATACTAATTACATTCCTAAGCCGCTAAGACAATGTCGTGTTAATGCCATATCTTGCGAACTATTTCAGTCTTCCTTGGCGATTACTGTGAAGTGGCCAACGGGACGCATTGTGGTCCCGATGTGCACACAGTGGACGTCAACCCGGTAGGCACCGGCAGCGCCGTAGTGATTCATGGCTTTCGGAAGTCACAGTCGAAAATCACGGAGCCGTTACGTGCTGTCTACGAGTAAAAACGCCGAGTCCCGCTAAGTTCAATGTGCAGATCGACGAGGTCACTTTGCGCGCACAGTGGAAGTTCGGTCGCGCGTGTGAAAACTTTGTCCGGGTAAGTAACGTTTGAATAAGATGCTTTGTGAGCCACTTTGTGTAGCCACTCAACAGATGTTTTTCACACAGTCATTTCACGCATTGAATAGCGTCGCAGCACTGGATGGGGTATGCATGTATCCCAACAGCGCGACGTTTCCTGTCCGAAATTAATTTGAGTCAATCAACACTTGGGAGCGTGATATGAGCTGTAGTCACTCTTTATTCTACTAGAGTGCGTCAGAAGTGGCTCCAAGTTAACGGCTGCTAATCACATAGTTGTCTATCGTAAGAATGCGATACGTTATCTCGCAGATACGGTGGTTGGTGGTGTAGCTATCTAAATGAATAATTGCTTTGCAGGTGCGCGGTCCTAATGAAGAGATGAATACCATTTGCGAACACACCAGCAAGCGCTCAATGCGGAGCGCCTATAACGAGGTGACGTTTGAGTTTGCTGTCACTGCCGACAACCCGCTCGAGTTCCAGAAGGTCAAAATCATTGCAACGGCCGCCCCGGACGCCAGCGGTACGTGCCATTAGCACACAAATACGACAACGCTTGCATTGGATACATCTTTATGTTCGTTTTTCGGCATATTTGTAAAAACGTTGGATCTATATAAATATATATACAGGGTCATTCAGGGAGTACTGTACTTCTTTCGAGGTTTGATAGAGCTTGGCAAGAAAATAATGTTTCCCTATGGAGGGAGGACGCGGAACCGTCTTGTTTAGGAGAGAGAGTGAAGTTTATAAAAGTAGTTATTCAGCTTTTTTTTCCTACATAGTTGTGCGAAATCTACGTTTGCGGGAGAACCAGTCAACGCATGAAGGAACCGATTACACCGGCATGTTCGGAAGGAAAATTCTGCACAACGGAAGACACTTCACTAGCTTGTGTAGCAAAAAGCGAATACCCAGGTTAAGGAAAGTCATGAAAAGTCGATATTTTATGTTAACGCCTTTTCATGAAAAATCGTAAAATGTTTCCATTGCGACCAAAAATGTACGTCCACAAGACCACTCTCACGCAATAGCAAATTTAATGCCCATCATTTTCGTACCAAGGTGATATTGCTGCGTTACGTAGTTGTCAAGTCACTAAGCGTTTTCGACAGTCATAGTTGTTATGTTTTACGTGCAAGTTTTCACGTTCAGAACCGTAAAAATTTGCCAAGACGTTTCCGTCCCCTCCTTCCACTAGGAAAAATTATTCTCTTGCTGAGTTCTAGCAAAACTCAAATTATGTACCTAACTTTCTCATACGCCCTATGCAAATATGCATGCCTTCGCTTTCGATATGGCTATCGAAAAAGCTTAGTGACTTGACAACTACGTAACGCAGCATCATCACTTTGGTACGAAAGGGTGGGCATTAACTTTGCCGTTGCGTGAGAGTGGTCTTTTGGACATACAGTTATGGTCGTAATGGAAACATTTTACGATTTTTCACGAAAAAGCGTTAACGTAAGACATGGCAACATATCGACTTGTTATGACTTTTCTCAACCTGTGTATTCGCTTTTTGCTACGCAAGCTAGTAAAGTGTCTTCCGTTGTGCAGAATTTTCCTCCGAACACGTTGGTGTAATAGGTTCCTTCATGCGTTAACCCGTGGTTCAGGGAACATAGTTCTCCCGCAAACGTAGATTTCGCACAACTATGTAGGAGAAAAAAGGCAGAATAACGACTTTTATAAATTTCATCCTCACTCCCAATTACGTTTCCGCGTCCTCCCTCTATTGAGAAAAATTATTTTTTTGCCGAGTTCTATCAAACCTAGAAAGAAGTACAATATTCCCTGAATGACCCTGTATATATATATACATGAAGGAACGATAGTCGGGTATCAGCTCTTTATTGTGCGCATACTTGTGCTCCTGGACTTACATGTCTTTTTCAGCATAGTATACACATATAACGCTTGCAAAAAATTACACTAAATATTTACTGGCTTTTTTTCTATCTAGAGTGATATTGATAGCGTCGCTTATCACAAAACAATCCAGAAATAATACTACTAATAATTATGTTGCTTTACTTGACGTGTGGACACTAATTGTGTTTGCTTGCATTCTGCTTGCTTGTGTTGCGTTGCGCGTGCAGCTCACTCTAACCAGGTCTGTAACGCGATCAACAAGGAATACATGTGTGACAATGGTGCCTGCATCTGGGACGGATTCCAGTGTGATGGCCATGACAACTGCGGTGACATGAGCGACGAAATCTACTGCGGTGAGTATTTTCCACACTTACCGCTGATCGGCGAATCGAGCCACAGGTGATGAAAATCATGAGATTCTGGGTTGCAGCAATTGCTGTTGTTGTTATTGTTACTGTTGTTTTTTGTTGTTGCTGCTGCTGTTGTCGACTTTGCCTTTGCATTTTGCGATTTGTTACTAAAAGTCGTCACGTGATACTCACGAACTCCGTAGCAGTCGAGCTCTATGCAGCCGCTCTAAGTGTCCTCAGTGTATCTAAACGAACGACATTTCTTTCTAGGTGTTCAAGGTAAGCTAATAATATATCAATTATTACGCTAAAAAACAATCGCTATAATAGTATGCACGTAGGCCCTTTACGCCGAAAACATTCTTATTTTTTCTATACTTTAGGTAGGCTCTACCTACTAACTAGAATGTATAAAAGGATAACGTTACTGAATCGAAGAATTGGCCATGGGCCAAATAATCTAACCGACCCACACTTAAAGTGTCATTCCATCACTCTCTGTTTCATGGTGTCCTCTGTAGGCTTTTTCGCTCTCAACAGGCCGCTAATGGTAGCCTTTGTCATTGTGCCGAGCCTGTTCTCGACGTGCTGCTTTTTCTACCAATGCTGCAAAAATAGCAGGCACGGAGAGACATTTGACCCGGCACTCACCAGAGCACCTCCTACGCCCAACGAACACTCGCACCTCAACCAGCAACCAGCGTACGGACCCTCCTCTGGAGTGATCTAGCTCGGAGGAAAGCGCTACCAAAACTACCAACATTTGAACTAGTTTATTACTACTAATATTATTTTTCTAGTTCATAATATTGGTAAGGCGGAGTTCCTCAATTTTCCATATTCTATGATCCACAATATAGCCGCATTTGCAAAACTTGTTGGAGATTTCTCGATGAAGTATTTGGAAAATAAATTTATGTTTACTCTGTAGTACGTGGAAACCTGGCCAAGTTTTTTGAAAATTCTATATCAGAATAGAGGTCAAAATGTCTTGTTTAGCGGTTTGGTTAAGCTGACAATGAAATTACAAATAGGTGCTATAACGATGTCTGTACCTTATATATGTGTTAGATATTGAATGTAATAGATTGTAATAGATGCAAAATTGTAGAAACAACAATTTTGAGGATTTAAAAATACCTACACAGACATAATTACATTTCAAATGACGTACACTCTCGGTAAGGCGGTGGTTTTCACAAGCCGTGTACGGGACACATAATTTTAAGGACCTTTCGTATAAATCATGCCCAATTACATTCATGCATGTTATGCTAATCTGTATTTCGCATCTACGCATGTTCACACGTAACTTGTTGATAAGTGCGCCTGTTCTAACATTGTCCGGTTTGTCGGGGAGGTTAAGGTCCCCGCAAAGCATTGTTGTTTTGTTAAGGTCGACATTATCCAAGCAATACCTAGCTTTTCAGGTCGGCAATTGCTTCCGAAGGACTAGAATACATCGCAATCATATTTATGGAACTTCCTGCAAATAGAACGCAGTTGTCCTCTGTGTATAGTACTTCTATTCTACTGAGCTTACTGTTATATAGTACAGCCACTCCACCGCTTGCTCTTCCCAGATCTTCACTCCGTTGTCCAAGACATTCTATCAGATATCAACCGGAAACTACAGTTGGTTCCTGGCCCAGGTCTCAGTAAGGGCCAGCACGTCATATCGAGTACTCATAGTCAGAGGAAGGAAGGCCAAATTGATTTTATATTTTCGCAATTCCATTGAAAGAAGTTGAGTTGATATTGCTGTTTTCTGGCTGGGTCTCAAAAGGTCTTTCGCCTGCACACTACCTGCACGCGCTTATTTTGGTCACGAGTGCATTTTACTCTTACTTTTTCGTCAGTATTTAAAATCACCTCATTCGTGTATACATAAAACGTTTCTCGTAGGAACGCTTCAATTAGTGTCGAAGTGCATCTTCGATCTCGATGCGTTTAGGGTGCTTCCTGGTCTTGAGGGAGCTCGCTGATCCCAACACGTGCGATAATAGAGATGGCATCATTTTACCAATGACACTGGTAATTGCCGCTTGTACTGCTTCCACGATACAAGGAATAATCTTATCCATGATAGATTTGATAAGCCATCATTATTTTTTGCCACAAATGGTCTTATTTCAGCCGACGGTGTTTGATTTCTAAGTATCTTGCTTTTTGCGAGGTCCTTGCTTATTTTAATACAATTATTTACTACAGAAGACTAACTTCGTCGTACGAGAAGTTATCGGACGTGTGCACGTAGGCTAATGGTGAGAGTGGAATACTCGGGACTTCCGTCTGTCTTTGAATTATGTTTTGCGACGTTTTATTTAGCATGCCCGTGTGGCGCAATTTTTTTTGGGCAGGACCCCAGGTGGCTTCGTGGCAACCATTGCAACAAGCACCCGCGGGCTTCCGCCAAAGAGTCTCTCCCTAAATGCTTTTGTGACCCACACCTCCGGAATCTCGGTTTTGTTCAATTTTGTCATAGCTGGCTAAATGATCCCATGTTAAAGCTTCTGAAGCAATGCATCGGCTCGCGGTAGTACATGACTCCGTGTTGTTCAAGTCTCAGGCGGACTTCTGCTGAAAGTTATTGCCCACGAAGATCAGAATAACATGCTCCGTTGCCCTTACAACATTGGTATTTGTCATTAGCATTGTTTTTACTCGGACTGCTTCGGAGGACTCCATACGATGTGAGAGAAGCTAATATAGCTGGTGCACACCCGAAATCTTGCCTTTTACTGAGGAGCGAGCTCCGCTTATTCTTGCAGACACTTTACCAACTTTGGCAGCGATAGTAATGTACCTCTGTTAACCTCACCTTCCATCGCAATAACGAGTTGCCCATTTCTGGTAAATCGAGGTTCTTTAACTTTGCCTTTAATGTGTTGGGCAATGCAGTGACATACGTTAGTAAAACAATTTGATTATTAATCACCTTTGTTAGGTATATAGTCAAATATATATATATATATATATATATAAACGTGATCACTGAGCCAGCCTGGCCAGTGATTCCACTCTGGAGCACCTCTCCGCATGATATCTCCCACAAGCCCTTCATTCACCGGTCGGCTCATGGTACTTCTTGAGTTGTACAAAGAACATGGTGAAAACCGTGCACTGCATAGCGTGCATACCACGTGGCGGTTAGTGCGATGGTAGTCCCATCCAAGCATTGTTTGTCATTGCACTCGTTTTGAAAAAGTCGGGAATCACGTCTGCCATTGTCTCCTCCCACTGACAGATGAAATTCTTGTAGGCCTGTGTTTCGGGCAGCCGGAACTGGCGTTACAGGTTTTCCATGAAGAGCGGGGTGTCGAAGAGTAGATAGACCAGAAGATTGCGGCACGACGTGTGGAGACCGAGCATTTGAGAAAAGCGGGCTTCAATTGGTCGAGTCTCTCGAGATGAGCTGATTGCCGTACGATCTTGATGTTGAAAAGTCCCAGCGCCGTGTTGAGGGAGAGAAGCGTGGGTTTCTCAATCCCGACGCTTGTTACGAGGGCTTTTCTGACTCTCTCGGTGATGTGCTCGGTAAACGACGTACCGGAGATTTGGAGAGAGAGGCCAAGGTACGGAAAGTTGTTGACGTACCGCGAGTCGACCAGCTTTACGGAACTTCATGGAATTGGTCTTGCCGATGTTGATTTCGAGTCCAACATCAGCCACGTACTGCTCGAGCATACGTCAGTAAAAAGCGTCTCCAAAAGCGTTGACATCAGCTGTAAATATTACAGCCACCTGGCTAGTACTACCTTTGACTCACGCCAATCGTTTGGTGCGCGTCACTATTTGAAAAACCATTATCGTCGGTCTGATCTTCTTTTTCGTGAACTTCAGTAGCGACTGTGTTACATCGTCCATCTCTCAATGAGCGTTCTCTGCACCGCGATCTGATTTTCCCCCATCAACGGCCCCTCGGTTGTTTCGCTGGCAGCCTCCGTGTTCGTTGGAGAAGAATAAAACATGCTATACATGCATACCTTGTGAGAGTGTCTTCCACCGGGCTTGATACGGCGCTTCCCTCAACTTGTCTTTTAGATGATAAGCTGGACCGCCCCGCATTGCTGATTGCTACCAACAATGCGTTCATCCAATATTACTGCACGATCTGCATGCACCGGTTCGGGCAGCTCCCTCCCTTGCCATTTCGGTTGGCGTTCGTTTCACGGGCATGGTTAGGTTGCTGTGCCGCGCCTGTTTAGCAAAAGAGAGAGATATTACACTCCCGCCGCCCGCGTAGTTACGCGCGGACCTCTGCGGGAGTGCCCGCCAGTCCGATTAGGCAGGCCAGCGGCTCCCCAAACCTCCCTTCTATCGAGGTTCGGAATGAGGTACAACACTACTCCTACTCGACAATTAGACGGCGATCACCTCGCGATTCCGCGTTACATCCCGGAATATACTCACCCCCGGAAGGGTGGCTTGGCCCACTTCAGAGCAGGGGTTTCCCTACACTGCGAAAGGCAGCAACGGAGCCAGATGGTCCTCTCGCCGGATGTTCTGCGTTCATGTGGCTAACTCGCTCTCGTTGTGGCCTATTAAGCCAAGTCAGCAGGCGTCCCAATCGGTAGCACCGGGTTGCTAAAGCCCGGGGCGTTGACCGACCGGCCCGGGTTTCGTGTGCAGCATACTTCCTTCCCGTACGTTTAAAGTAGCCTAGCAGCCCTCGAATGGGCCATGACAAAATGACAATATGAATTCGTTGCCACTCAATCAATATCGTATGCCTTGCCTACCGCGCCAACAAAGATATTGTTTGTCTACAGGCGGACACGAACCGTGCTGAGTATAGTGTTCGATATTAAGACACTGAGTATAGCATTCGGTAATGATGACACATCGATGATGGAAGCTGAGGCGATGTCGATGATGAAGGCCATGTTGATGTATGATGGCTAGTGGTGATGATGGTGACAACGATGATGATGACTATGGGTGATGGTTACTTGAGATGCAGGGTGATAAAGATGATGGAGATGTGCTAATGATGATTACGCTGAAGTATTAACTGGTGGAGAAGGTAAAACGCAAAGAGGATGATGGACGATTTAAATGGTGGGTGAGGGAAGAAGATGACACTGATGTCAATGATAGTGAAGAAATAGCTGACGATAATAAAGTAGGTGATGGCGATGACGGTGGAGGCTGATGAGAACAAAGGGGCGAGAGGGTGCTGGCAAGTGATGAGGGAGTTGAGTGGTGCTGATGATAATGATGATGGCTGAGTAGACACTGCACGTATAGTTCATTAGCATCTAAGTAAGCAACAGAATTTTTCGTTAGTCGATGTCTTCTAGTCTCAGGAGGTGCTAACCCTCGTGAATAGCTTAAGGATTTATTTGCCAAATTCTTGACTTAGCGGTACTTTCCAAGAGCCACGCACGAACACGTAAACACCGTTGGGATCGGACCGACAACTTAAAACTTAGACTGTATGTTTGGGATACCCTGAAAGGTTTTTCGCAATGTTTCGGACGATTGAAGCACTTCCGATGTGACATAGGCAACGCGCGAGGTACATCAGCCTCGGAGTTGAACAAACTCGCGCGAAAGAGGTAGAGGGGCGGGTGAACGTCCAAGAGTCGCAGTCAGAAGCACCAGCCAACAAGGTCAGAGCCGTTTTTAGTTAAAGATAAGCCAAGGGAGTCGTCAAAAATTACCGCCCTAGAAGCTCGAATTCGTGATCAGGAATCAACCTGGCAGCTGGCAGAAGATTTATTATTATTAAACGCACCACGAAAAGGGGGGATATTTATTTTCAGATAGATTGTTACAGTTGCGCACTTGACGGCTACAGCGCCATGCAAAAAGGGTATTTACGAAGGTTTCCTTTGCAGTGGCTTTTGCGTATAAATTTGCGCCACTACGTGTTGGCATTACGACCTTATTGAAAAAAAACATTGCAGTGGCTCGTCGTTCTGACCATATTTGATCAAACAATTTTGGTATTGTTTCTGTCTAAACGCTGTAAAATTGAATCGCATTCGATCTTCTTAGGGTCTATATTGCACCTGTATCTGACGCGTTTTAAAAATCTGTTATGTATTGTGGAGATCATTTTCTTGTCTCCCGCAGGGCCTGTATTCCAAACAGGTGACGCGTACATAATTACTGTAACACATACTGTTTGTCAAGGAACTTTTTATTAATAGCAGGGTTGACGAAGCGTAATAGGCTTAAGAGCAGTCGGTTATCTCACCGTTTCTGCCGATAAGAACCTTTAGATGACCGCGGCCGAAGGCCATCGGTCGCCTGAGCTGTTGGGAAAGCTCAGAATGACGTTGATGACATCTATCTCAAACACGGTGATCTCATGGATCTGCCCAGCATCGGGATCTGCCCGGCAAAAGGATAAGCCAGGTAGACTTGGCGGATGCTTGCCCAGGAGCCCCGGCCCCGTTTCGGCAAAGACGGCGCTACTGTGTCGGTGGATAAAAGAACTCATGCTGCAGAGGAAACATCGCCGAGAGCGAGTTTTCCCTGAACTACACGAACCATCGCACAGTTGTTGTGCGACGAACTTTCTACCGATTAAGTAATGTTAAACGATATGGGTTAGCTTCCGGAGCATTTCCCGCCCGGAATCGGATGAGATTCTCGCGTAGTGCCGATGTGAGAATTCGGCTGCGTTCCTTCTGTGATGGTATGCAGAATACTGCAGTTGGGGATTGCAGTAGTCTTTTATAAATATCTGCTTGTGGTTGAGCAAACCTCACTGATCACAGTTGCAAGCTCCAGAGACATGTTGGCGAATACCCCGGGCTAAAAGGGAAATCATTTAAAATGCGCTCATGATTTTAGACGTTACAAGAATACATCATGCAGTGAAACATGTGCCGGTGTGCTTGCAGCAGAACTTGCATAGAGTAAATTTCTTTCGTAAGAAGACTTGGACCGTTGCTTTCGCGATTGCTAACAGAGGGAACGACCTTGTTGTGACATCATTGCGAGGTTGGAGGAGACTTCGATGCGATTCGCACGCGACAGCAGAGCAGGTCGCCGTCATCGCAGAGTCAGTTTCGGGCGGACGCAGATCAGCCAAATTTGAAGTTACAGCAGACAGCTGAGCGTCCTTAAGGTGGTCGCGAAAGCCAGGAGTGAGGTTGTTTAGGGATCC